>OU015495.1:212665832-212704179 GCA_907164885.2 Dolomedes plantarius
ATATATATACATACATATATATATATATATACATACATATATATATATACATACATATATATATATATATATACATACATATATATATATACATACATATATATATATATATACATACATATATATATATATATATATATACATATATATATATATATATATATATATATATATATATATATATATATATATATATATATATATATATATATATATATAATATATATATATATATATATATATATATATATATATATATATATATATATACTTTTTCTGTCGAAGAAACCCAAAATGTTTCCATTCAAGTATGAAAAATGATATGTTTTGGTATTTGGAAAACTGATTTGTACAAAGAAAAAGTACATCAAATCTGATCTAGGATGTATCATTTTGAAATACTGAAATATAATTCAATATATTTCAGATGTCGTATTCTGTAAAAATGGGCATTTCATGGATATGAAATTTCTGGGTTAACGTAGAATACATGGGAATTCTTTATGCATTCAGCAAGAAAATGTAGAATTAAAATGTTGCTATCATTTCTTTCTGTGTAATAGGAATATTAATTCAATGGAATATGATTTATTATATTGTACACCAGCTATTTGTTTTTAAATTATAAATATTTCCTACGTAATGAATGTTATTTGAAGGAGGCTTCCTAGGTTTTATTGAAATAATTTGCAAGAGACGAGAAGTAAACAATTATAATTGGTTACATGTTTCGGACTTAATGGTTAAAAAATAATGTCTTCAGAGTTATTTGTCTAAAATTCTCGATAATGGAGTCAAACATGTTAGATTTGTTCGCAAATCAAGAATTGTTAGTCGTATTTAGTCGATCGATTTATCTTAAACGAAATTCTTTCAAGCATTTCCAATTGGTTCTGATGAGAAAAGTTTAGTGTTCTTTTTTTGGGGTGGCTGTTTAGCGAACACATTAATTATAGGAAAAAGGAGCGGAAACTGTGTAGTTTTTTTTTTCTGTACAGAGATCCGGAAATAAAATCCAGTTCAATTGTCCATTAAAAGCTAATTCTTTTCCTATTCTCTTTCTTGAAAAGCTTCATTTACTCAATTACTACAAACAGTCATTGAGATTTGATTGTAATTATTTCTTTGAAAAGAAAAATATAATGTTTCTGAATAATTTGGGCCTTTTTAAGCTAACGTAGTTTTAAAATCGACTGTGTTTACAGACTTTCATCTTTTCCTTCACCCAATTGTATTAAGGTGATAAAAAGTAAGGTGATAAGGAGTTTTAAAAAAATATTAAAGGAGAAAAAGTATATATATATATATATATATATATATATATATATATATATATATATATATATATATATATATATATATATATATATATATGTATATATATATATATATATATATATATATATATATGTATATATATATATATATATATATATATATATATATGTATATATATATATATGTATATATATATATATATATGTATATATATATATGTATATATATATATATATATATATATATATGTATATATATATATATGTATATATGTATATATATATATGTATATATATATATATATATATATATATGGACGGAGTCAATTTTAAAAAAAATATTAAAGGAGTTTTGGTCTTTTATGGTAAAATAGTACTTAAAGATTTAAAAAAGGAACAAGAACTTACCTGTAAATAGGATACTTTTATATAAATTGGTAAATTTGAAGTAATTTTTAATGTAATTTAGCTAAAACGCCTATCACTCTGCATCCTAATGCTACTATTTTAATTTCCTTCTCACACATGATACACATGACAGTTATCTTCAAAATGCCCCACAATCTAACAGAAATTTTAAAATAAAAAAAATGCACGCAATTTTATGTTCCAATATGAAAATTTTCCCCGATTCCTTATTCCTTTCCTTATAAAAACAGCCCCAAATAAAAAGAAAATATTTATTAAACATCAATTACTGTTTGTCATTTCATTAACAATAGCATCTAAAACATTTCCTGAAAATTTTATCAAATTATGTACATTATTATGTGAGATATCATGATAACCGTAGAGATTTGTGCTAAAAATCATAATTCTGAGAAAAACGCATTTGAACTTGTTTGTCACTTCAATTTTGTAGCAGAAGATGTCTTTTTAAATAACTATAACTCTGCTTCTAATTGATGTAGAATGAAAATCAAACCGTTTTGAAAAGAGAAAAGATTGAATTACATGATTCTTTCAAAAAATGAAACTGACCAAAATAGTCAAAAAATGACATTTTCAACGTAGGCAGTCACCTTAATAAGAGTGTTTTAACATTTTATCAATAAAGTTTTTAAAAATTAAATCTTAGAAATATTACTCCCCCTTCTTAAGGATTTTAAGACATTTAGAAATTCTTCACAATTATTCCAAGGTTTACAAAAACTAACTGAAATTTAATTACCGTTTATGAAGTCTTGAAACAATATTATACTAAACTTTTAATTGTGTGCACCAGGAAATTTTCAACATTAATTTTAGCTCTAGAATTTGAATAACTTTAGGGTCAGATGCATATAATTTACTGGAATATTCTTCGAAGAATTTTTAATGCCATAATACTGAAATCTCTTCCATTCAAATTTATTAGTGTGTTTACACTAGTCATAATGTCTACCATACTCAGTGTGGTAGACTTAATGAATGCCCTGATTAGTCTTTTATTTTGGGTTGAACACGAAATAAATGTGTTTCGTTAATTCTTTTAGCTAAGTTAAAAATATTTAGGATTATAATAAAGTTGCATATATTTAACACAGACTCTGTGTACAGTGAATAACCAGTTATAAATTTACTGTCTAAATTAAAGTATTTATTAAGCTTACTGAAATGTTCAAATTACATTTTAAGGGGACAGTGGACCTTCAAACCTAACTTTTTTTGTTTTAAATGGATTTGCTTGAAATTTGAATATGTGATCAGTGCCATAGATATGTAAAAGTGGTTAAAATTCAAAGATGAAATATTAATAATTTATGAATTATAAATTATTAATTATTTCAAAAATTGGCCTCATTAAAAATGTTCCACGCGCATTTATTTTGCATATAATATGGCAATTTTTATTTACAGGATACTTTATAGAACTAACAATGAAACTTATTGCTTATTTTAAGCATTCATTAAAAATCTAAAGAGAAAAAAATAATAATAGTGAAAACACCCTTTTTATGACTCAAAATACCTATAAATTGTCTTTTCAAGTAGAAAATTTAGAAATTCTGAGTTACGAAGCATATTTTTTTCAATAAGATTTATTTGATATACAGTTAAGTATATAAAACTTAAATTTCAAAGCAATACGATCATTAGAAATGCGCCTGGAGCAGTTCGAATAGTCGTAAGACACGAAAATTTTTATTTTGAGAAAAACACATTTAAAGTTATTGCTATTACTAACCACATAATATCTAAATTAAATACAAATGCCCATAACTAGGAAAGTAATCGCAGAAACTAAAAATTCTTTTTGCAACACATTCCTACTCGTCCGTAGTTTCACAATTTAATAAAATAAAAAAATCAAATTTTTGAACAAATTTCACAATTTTGAAAGTCCACTGTCCCCTTAAGCCAACAAAACCCTTGAAATATTTTCTCAGCGGTAAAAATGCACCGATTGTAGTTAACATTGTTTCAGAAAATCATTTTATAATTTCATTAACATTTTAAAGTTAGTCAAGATAATTTTAGATATAATAGAGTATATCGTTTCCAACTCGACTGTAAATCTTTTTCTTAAAACAGGCAATTCTGACAGGATATTTGAACCAAGGACCTAATCTTGAGGCCAGAAATTTTCCGACAGAACAGTCCGAACGAGGCAAGGAACTATGATTTTCTATTTCTGTTTCACAAAAATGTCATTCATTTAATTCTTAGACACACAACAAAGAATGTTTGCATAGATTTTCTCGTTTATTTATTTCCGTTCTTTACAACGTTCCTGATACTTTTTTCCACCATAAAAAAAAAATGTTGTAGGCTTCTTGCAATTCCGTAAATTTTCTTTACATTAATCAAGCCCTAGCGTAATGATCATCTCTCGGAGTCATTATCTGGTTCCCTCAGCTCAAGAGAGATACTTTACTGAACAAATCTGGCGATGTGAAGAAATGACATATTTAGAAGACCGAATATCCCCCATAAGTGTAATATTAGACACTCGTAAAATACACAATATTTTCTTTGCCGTACATATTAGTACTAATTAAACCTTTAAACAGTATCCCTTGTTTTTGCACTCTACCTGATATTTTCATGTAGATACTTTGAAGTCTGAATGAAGGATAACCGAATAAATCCAGCTGTTTTATCCTAAACTAAGCTTAAAACCTGGATATCATTCATTTATTCATAATGAGAATCGCTAAATAGTGTTTAACACGGAATTTATTTAAGTTAAGAAAGCAGGATGCCTAATGACATAAGTCTATTTATGACACACAAAAAAGAAGAAGGAATTCAAGATTATCCTAAGAACATAACGAATCAGTAAAATGCATAAATTATTTATATTTGAAATTAAAGTCTCAATTTACAAGACCTTATGACTAGCATATAAGTTTAGATAATTTTGTGTGTCTGATTCAGCGAATAGCTTATGTAAAGGCTGATTCATTAAATTTGAGGCATTCGGGTATTTCTTGAGGTGGTAACATAATTTAAAATTTTTATAAAAATAATTCTGAATACATTTAAGAGGATGATGATATCAGCACCTGAAGTGCGTTTTTCGGCATGTTGGGTTTTTCCATTTCTCGTCTTTAAATTCTTATAAGTCAAGAACCGTTAAAGATGAATGGTTGAAACTTGTAACATGTCTTTTTCAACTATTTTACTTCAATTTTGAGCAAATTTGAAAGCAAATTTTGAGCTGAATGAAAGCAAGATTTGAGCAAATTTCAAATTTTTCAGCAAATTTGAAAAAAATATTTACTTTTGAAAATCGGATTTTTAAACATAAGTTACAAAATTTTTTTCGTAATTTTTAATCTAAATATTTTAAATTTTTTTAAAAATTAATATTTTAAAATATGGTGAATCAAAATTAAAACTTAAATATGTCTGTTTCATTAAATGAAAAAATTTGAAATTCGACAAATAATATTTCGAGTTATAACGATTTTAAACTAATATACTGTCATTAAAAATTTTAAATTTAAAATTTTTTTAAAAACTTTTTGAGAAGTTTTATGATGTGATTTTGTTTACGAATTATATGGTTGACCATCACAAAAAATTTAAAATTTTAACTCGATAAATAAAAAAATTTTCAAAATGTGTCCCGGACCCCATTAAATGCGAGATTAATAGTTATAACAAGAAGTATCTGGATAAGTAGTTTTTTTTTTCAGTTTGTCGCATTTTAATGTCATTTTACATGCAGATACCAAGCTCGTTTAACCAATTCATGCAAAAATAATGAAAAATGGCATTTTTTTGAGAAACACTTTATTTATTTTTCTGCATGATCAATCTGAATGTCGGTACAATGGTCCACCGATTTTCAATTTTTTTAATCTCCTCCGTAAAGTAGAATCTGTCTAAGTCTGCAAATAAGCGTTTGTTTCACTAATCACTTAGGAATTTGTTGCATTTTTCAGCCGTGCAAAAACGATTTTTTTTTTGTATTTGGGAACAAACATCTATCCGAGGTGGCTCAAGGATATAGAAGATATAGATAAGGAATATTATATATCAAGGAATAATTACATAATTTTTATATGAAGGATATACACCCTCCTCAAATCTGGTGAATACGGAGGGTATGGGACAATTTCGAAGTTTTGTCCCTACAACCCTAAAACTGGAGCATAGTCATGATGGAAAAGAACCTTTTCTCTAAAACTGCCCTATTCTTCAATTTCGCTATTTAAGTGATTCAGTAATGAGGAATAGTGAAGCCCGGTGGCGTAGTGGTTAAAAGCGTAAAGCTGCCATCCCACAGGTCCAGGGCTCGACCCTGCGACTGGGCAAGGTCGACTCAGCCTTTCATCCCTTGAGTGGGTCGATAAAATGAGGACCAAGTATGCTTGTGAACTAAACTCTGGGGGTCCCACGTCAGGTTGACCACCTGTCTGAGATATATGCCGTATGGCACCCCAAGGTCAAGAAAGCGGAGATGGGTACCGCCGGCCCTGGTCCACATCGGACTGTTGCGCCGTGAGTTTAGTTAGTTTAATGATGAATAGTACTCCTGCATCATTACTGGACTTGCACATTGCAATGTTTATTGGCATCATTGCTTGCAGTCTCTCTGTTATTGTTTTGGGCATTTCCTCATAGTCGATAATGATTACACCATGGGCGTCCAAAAAACATAAGGCCTGAACCCTTCCCGCTGATGTCGCTTTCTTCGGAGCGGATTCAAGCTGCTTCAACACGCTGTTTCGACAGGAGTTTTATTTCCGACTGATGGTGACATTCCAAAGCTCCCTCAACAGTTACTAAACCACCCCAAAACTCAGTGTGATTTCTTTGATATCACTCTAAATTGTGTTTACTCGTTCTGGTTTTTATCGAGCCCACCTCGTCGACAACTTTCTCATATCCAAACATTCATGCAAAATATTAAATACACGCTTTCTTATGAAATATAACCCAGCCTCAGAAATCTCATGCACTTTTATTCTTCTTTCCATTCTCCCCCAAATAATGGAATTTTTCAGTAGTTACTTGCGTAGTGACGGTAGTCTAGCAGGGCGACCAGAACGTTCTTCGAGTAATTGGCTTAGTTTTCGACTTTTTGAGCTGCCACTAAGTTCGTTGCACTGATGAAGAAGCTCCTTTGTAGCTTCCAAACGGCCGTATGCAAAATAATTGCATCTTATTTGTGCTTTATTTACGTTGGTTTTCCTGTTTGTTCTTCGAGTATTTTATATTTACTAGCCGCTGCGCGACCAGCATGGTCGCTTTTAGTTCTATACTTTCTTTTGCTAAACAACTCAACTGAAAGTAACATATGTAAGGAATGTTACCATTACCTGTCATCATAAATATAGGTTGTAAAGGTGTATTCTTCATAAGGCTGATTCTAAAACATCGTGATTAAAAAGTATTAATTTCCATTACTACAGAACAAAGTTAAAGATAAGACGGAGAAACCCAACACCAATGATTTTAAAAATTACATCCCTCTCTGTATGAACTATTTTTCAAAATTAAGACATCTACACTTTATCATTATATCAAATAAGAAAGTGTTGGGGAAATTTTTTTCACTAAAAAAATGGAGTAAGAATTCTGCAAGTACTAAAATATATAGTATGGATTACATCACTTTTTGTATGTACTATCGTTCCCAATTCAGATATCTACACTTAATCATATCAAATAATAAATTGTTGGGAAAATTTCTTCACTTATAAAATGGAGTAAAATAAAATGGAGTCAGCAAGTACTGAAAAAAAGTGTAGAAAATTAACTATTACTGGCTGTAATTAGCTATGCCGGCGATGGTTAAGCCTAACCTCGCGATCATTTATTCTCTCTCTTAATGAATTATTTCTTCTTCTCTTTCGTTCTTGAGACTGTTCCCAATTTTCACTTGATCGTGCAACTCGCTTTTGAGCATTCCTGATTTCAGTGCGTAAATCCATGTTGTCACGCGGTTGCAAATTGCGCACGGCCGCTAATGATCTGGTAGTAGCAGCCGTTGCCATTCGGAGTGTATAAATATCGTCTATTTTTGTGCCGCATACCTACGCGTTATATATATATATAGATTCGATCACAACCAAAGTGATAATTACCTTCAAAATCCTTCTAAGTGAAGATGCAGAATGAATGTAATATTTAGCAAGTCTAGATTTAGTCGTTTTGCCTCTTAAATAGCAATGTTTTGTCAACATGCGGGGTTTTTTTCGCCATTGGGGGAACAGGAACAGGTGCTGTCAATTACAATGGTTGTGAAACACATACTAAGCGTCTAATGTGTTTGCAATTTGAAAAAGCATGCTAAATGTGAGAGCGGCAACAATTTTGGTGCAATGGCCCAATCTCCCGAATTTTATACGGACGTATCGAGCGTTCATGGTAAACACTCCCTGGTTAAAGTTACATTTTAAGCCTAGCTATCAAATGAAAAATTATTGAATAGTTAAATGTTCCTGCAATTCTTTTTGCCACAAAATAACATCGAAAAGGAACTACAGTGGAATCTCGATCTATCGTTTTTCAAGGGACCGATTGAAATGAACGTTAAATGAGGGAAAACGTTAGATGCAGAAACATAACAAAGCAATAGGATCGTTGGGGCTGGATAAAATGTACGACACATACAGAAAAACGATGGATCCGAAAACGATCGATCGAGATTCCACTGTATTCGGGATGACAGCATGACTAAACAACAGTGCGACTGACATTAACTAGCATTTATAATAAATCAAAGTAAGTAAGACAGAATTAACGTTAACCTTTTAACTGTCTTGTCATACTAAGCGTCTAATGTGTTTGTAATTTGAAAAAGCATGCTAAATGTGAGAGCGGCAACAATTTTGGTGCAATGGCCCCATCTCCCGAATTTTATACGGACGTATCGAGCGTTCATCGTAAACACTCCCTGGTTAAAGTTACATTTTAAGCCATGCTATCAAATGAAAAAATATTGAATAGTTAAATGCTCCTGCAATTATTTTTGCCACAAAATGACATCGAAAAGGAACTACAGGTCTCGGGCACGGCACTTTCGTTCCAAAATGTCCTGTCTGAGTACCACTGGGGGTAGATTATTTTCTTGCATCTTAATGTCGAACCCGAATCTATCTCGGGACAAGTTCATTTGGGCTTTATTCAATAGATGGCAGCACTAGTATTCTATACAATATCTTGAGAGGTATACAATATCTTGAGAGGTTTTTGCTTTATTCAGTAGATGACAGTTTTTGTACGTTATTTTGTACTAAACATTTGATTTTTGTAATAATAAAAAAAATTGACATTTTCCAAAGTCATCAAAATAACTTGACAATTAAAAGGTTAATAAAACATTGATAAGAGCTAAAAATGGGTCTTACAAGTATATAATGTAAATATGTCTCTTTTTCATGTATTTCATGTAATTCGGGATAAACAATTCAGAGTAATTCAAGTGTATGCTAGTTCTTTTCAAATTTTCAAACCTTCTTTGTAAATTTAACTTTACATCCTCAAAGTATATGCATATTACTTTTTTCCTGATGCGGAGGCAGTTGTGCGACATTCGCCGTTTTTTTATTCACCGAAAAGTCTTGCTGTCTACTTTATTGTGGGAGCACTATTTTAGGTGAGGAAAAATTGCTCCCTATGAGGAGACACAACACGTTGAATTTTACCACGCATATTGTTTCGCAAATTTATGCTGCTTATTAAAACATGATAATTTTTTCAGTTGTCTGTGTCTGGTAGGACTTTAGTATAATCGAACTCACACAGTAGAAGAACAGCAGACATAATTCATTTTTGAAAAAAATAATTTAAACTACATAAAGATATCTAAAATTTGGAATGGAGCGCATCATTGGTGTTTAACTTACTATTCTAGCTCCTGTAGCAGGACGCTGCATCAAGGAAAATTTTGACAGCGTTACCTTTAATACGACCTGAACTTATATTTTTAAGCGATTAAAATGAAACCGAATTTTACTTATTCCCTCCATCACAACATACATATTTAAAATTAAATGAAATACTTTGTTCTTTTCTAATATAGTAAACATAAAAAAAAAATGTCTCACAACATTAAGGAAGAAAGATTATCATATTTTTTCCCTCTTATAATTGTAAAGAATTCCATGAGAAACTTTCTTAATTTCTTTGTTAATTTATTTATTTAGAGTCCGAAGGACATATTTTTGAGATAAAAAAAATAATCGTTGATTAACTCAGGCTTTTCAAAAGCTTCCATGTGTTTCAGTTAAGATAGATTATTATATTCGGAGAGAATAAAGAAATTTACTCTTTCAAATAAAGGAAATCTGTTTCAATTACCGTATACAATTTTCTTGATTTGATGTAAAAGGTATTTATATACTAAAATAACATTTTTTGTTGCACAGATTTTATAATAATAAATAAAATATTAATGATTTGCAACAAATATAAGAAGGAAATATATTGAGACGAAATAATTTAAGTTGAAGTTGTTGAATATGTTATCATTAGATAAATATTTTTTTCTTTGAAGTTTATTGGACTTGCAGTGAATTTCCAAATTAACGTTATAAGTGAGAATGAACAAGAAAAATGTTTATATAATGTTAAGTAGAAGGAAATTATTCTTTCTAATTTTACAAAATGAAAAGAAATTGTAGGGAATCTTTTAAAAGAAGGGTATTTTTCATGATAAATATATATTATAGTGTAATGGTTTAACAAAGCATATAAATGGATTATCAGTTAAAAAGAAGGTAAAAAGATGATAAAACAAAGGAAAATTTGATATCAAATAAAGTGGATAAAGCTCAAATTGCTATGTTTGTTATTATCAAAAAATCTGTTTTAAAGCCCATAAACGAATTTCTTAAGCTCATTATATATTTTATCTCTTAATATTTTATTTCCGGCGTCGACACACATAGAAACTTATTTATTTATCAAAAAAATTAAATAATTCTTGCTAATCTTGAAGTTTTTAATCTACCAACATATCGCGAAGCCATCCTCACGACACAAAATAATCTGTTTTTAAAAATTTCAGGAAATTTTAAAAACTCGTAATGCTGTCTTATACACGATCATTGTTCTTGTTATAAAAACACATTTTTTAGGATATCTTGTTAATTAAAAACACTGTTTAAATCTTTTTTTTACCTTATAAGATCTGTTCATTATATAAGAAATCTTCTTACCTCTTCAAGTATGTACAAACCAGAAAAAAAGAGAAATAAGTATGTCCTTGTTATTATAATTAGCCATTATCGCTTAACACACCTCTTTTCCCCACTTTTGGTTATTAAACTTTGGTGTTTAGTGTGATCTTACAGAAATTATTAAATTATTTTTGAGGAAAAAAATAAACTAATTAGCTTATATCTCTAGCATATAATTATATATAAATACCCCAGAGAAGAGGATTAGAGGCCACTTTGCGAGAAGATGGAAAAAAATCGAGTGCGGTTGACGCTTTTACGTAACAGAATTCTTAACGCATGCTTAAAACTCTGAAAAGATGCTATCTCACTAGGGTCGCTTCGGAAGTGCTTTACTTTCCTTTCAAAAAATATGCTTGCGAAGTTTATGGAAAGGTGTTCGTAGTTAAAGCAAGTTCAAGAAAGTTTTAATAACTTTTTTATCTATACTTGCCAAATTGGATTTGTATATTTTTAACTGATCTTTCTAAAAATTTTAATTTAAACTGTTATAGAGAAAATAACTCACTTCTACCCAGACTTGTGTATATAATTTGAAGTGGCACTCTAAATGAATTTAATACAAACACAGTTTATACATGAAACAATGTTTATTGAATTCGTTGCACATATAGAATTTGCTTTTACAGCAATAAGCATACGTACTACTTGTACGGAATATATATTAACATTCAATAGAAATACACATTGCAAATACTCACAAACCAGCAGTACTGCTACGTAAACTTTGGGCCCCCTAAGCACTAGCGCAGGATAACACCTGGAGCTACTTACCCCGTAGCTCCCTCTCGCTTATCTATCAACCTTAACAACCTCTTTCAACCCTAACAACCTTTTTTATTAATGACGCTGCATGGTATTTAGACTAAGTGCGTATGCATATCTCAAGCAGCTTCTTTAATCCATTCACTCAAAAATTCGATTCTTGTGAATCGAATCTTGTGTATACCTTACACGGTTCGATATACATTTCAGGACATTTAGTCTTTGGTTTATGATCACACCGAGAATATTTCAAAATTTATTTATAGTAAACATTGCCTTAGAATATCTAAGTATCACATCTGTAAAGTTGAGATAACATAGACGTCAGGAAATTACTCGAACAGTCGAATACGAACATACATATTTCATCTAAAATTTAGGTAACAGCCATATTTACATCATTTAACCGTTTCTCGTAAATTTTTGCATATAATTAAGCAAATGGTTGCGAAACTCTTTAGTTCAGTAAAGTATTGCGGCACTGAATTCAGTCTTCCAAAATAACATAAGTTATAGTGATGACATAGAGTCTTTATAATCTTAACTAGCTATTTAAAAAAATAATAGTAAGCAGAATTAGCAGTAGTCTAAAGTTGAAAGCGTCTGGGAATAATTTTAACGCTTTTAACGCCAAGCGTTTGAAGCGTTTCGTAGTATTACAGATTTTTACGTATTTTGTTTCTCTTAAATGCATACATTTAATTTTAGATGACAGTAAGTCTGGCTCAGTACACTATACTCTGAACAGAACTCATAAATATCCGTTTGACTATCTATGCCTGCTCTGCTATTTAATTATTTTGAATGACTGCAAAATGGACATGAAAGTTTATTGAAAACGTCGCACAATATTTATCTTTATATCGATTAAATGGGAAAACTTGTATTTTTTTAGAGAACTTTTTTTAAAAATTGTTTATTTACTGATACCTATACAGCTTGCTATTTGAAATTAATTTTAATTTAAAACGGTTTCTCTCTGATAATTTTTAAGAATTGTTTTTGTTGAGTAAAATACCATGTTACTAAATTTCAGTTTCCGAGCTCTGAAGAATAATTTACTAACGCAAAAACTGAAGTAATGGAATGGGGTATTCATAAGCTCATCGTGTATTTTATTTTATTATTGGATTATTCACGATCTTTTATAAAATTTCTTTCCTAGGGTTCTGATTTGTAAAGCTCACAACAAGGTTACTCCACATCTGGGCTTAAACATAAAGAACTCGAAAACAAAACTTGTTAATTTATTAATTTAATCATTTCCGCCGCAAAACTCTAACCGAGTGTACGTGTTGAAAGAGGGAAAACGTTTTTTTTAATTTCAAGCAGGGTGCAACGTAGTCAATAATAAGAGAAGCGGTTCGCTTCAATTACTTTACTACGCTACCTTAAACACTACAACTACAAAAAGCAAGTTAGAATTTACAGTTGGAATGTACAGCGAGTTAGAATTTACAGTTAGATATGTCAGGACGGCTTCGGGTTCAGACCACTCGGCCTATCAGGCCGAAAGACCAGGAGAGCTGCGTCCTCTCTTTCACTCAAAACAGATCTCTTCTTCGTGGAGTATTGGGGGTCTTCTTTTATACGTTCGGCGAATTCAAAAGCGTTCTCCGACGTTTTAAGTGCTCGTAAGTGTCCAAAGTTTATGGGATTCCACATGTTGCTATAGTGTCAAAATTCTGGAGAGTCCTCGAACCACTCTGGTATTTATGTCTTTTACAACGTCAGAACCGCATAGTACACAAAATTTATGGCCTCTTATCCTAGAGTTTATGAGACCGCTCACTTTAACATTTCGCCGATAGATGACAAGTTCATGTTGAGGGGTAGGAAAGAGCATCACAGACTTATATAATTACAATTTTCGTGTAGCAATGGAGACAACGTCACAACTGATATAAAATTATTCCCAAGTGTGCACCGGCACACAGTATTAACGGCATAAAAGGTTAAATACATAAAAAATGAAAAAGAGTACATCTAAAACTGTCAACGTAGGACACAAAAAGCAAAAAAAAATAATAGATAAATAAAATAAATTATAACAAATTTGCAAATTAAAAGAGTCAAATCCAATCTGAATGGCCTAGATTCGGTCCATAGCTAACCCGTATCTACCATAGATATTCCTTGACAATGATGGGCATTACTTGATGTGTACAGCATGCCTCACCCTGCCAGACTTGCAGTGTGAAAATTAGGTTTAACGGTGTAAACGATTAAGGGGTCATACGACTGTTAAAAGTCGAAAAAAGTATAAAAATTGTGTCACATTCGACATTCTATATCTTGAAAAGTATAATATTTAAAACCATAAAATTTTTTTTGTGTGTTAATATAACAATGTTTTATTTATGAATGTATACCAGTTTCTTTTTTGATAGTTAAAAATAATTTTTGTTAGATAGTCATAAATAATAAGCAGTTTGCTTTGGACAAAAGTGATATCAAAGCTAACGCACATAAATACTCCAAAAAAATTGAGTTTAAGACAAAATTTCTGCTTTTAACAAATACTGCGGAAATTAAAGTTTAATTTGAACCTAAATCTGTATATATTTAAGGTATATTTCTATTTTTACTATGAAACTGAAAAGGTGCATTTTTTTCTTAATAAATTAAATTTTATCTATACGTGAAAAATGCATTCTCTAGAGATCTGTAAACAAATTTAGGTTCAGTTTCAAGCAAATGATAATATGTACTGTCTGTGAAAATTTCATGCAAAATATGAAATAGTTCTAGAGATAACAAGTGCGTTATGTGAAAAAAACACATTTTGAGATAAATCCCTTTGAAGTATTGCCCTTTAAATCTGTTTACATTAAACATCTGACCCGTTTTTATTCATAACTTCAGTAATTATGGGAATTTTTTCAAGCCGATTGTCTTAAAATACTCAGAAAAAGTCTATATATATATATATATATATATATATATATATATATATATATATATATCATATATATATATATATATCTTTCATATATATTTTTTTCAAAAAATTAATTTTTTTGACTGTTTAACAGTCGTATGACCCCTTAAGTATGTCTGATTTTTTTTCCATCTCATACCTGTGAGTGGGGCAAAATGCTCCGTTTACACTGACACTCCACCGACACAACTCCATGGATTACCAGTCTTTAACATTACCAAGCTGTGCGACAGAACGTGAAAGCGGAATCAGAACTCTGTTGTTAGCGCTACGACAAGATACAAGATGAAGGAATTGTTGATGAAATGTGGCAGACCGCCGCATCTTTATGTTTAGCCTTTGTAAATTATTTTTTTCATGTAACCGTGTTTGTCTTTAAAAGTGTTTTTCCCCAAAGAGTTTCAACTGCCTCACCAACAACACATAGGGGCTAACATCACATACATTATATGAAACTGGTATGTTTTGTATTCAAGGTCAAATGCTTATGCTTATCAGGTTTACGATATTTAAGCAGAAATGTGTTTAACACTTCATCGGGCGCGCCCGTGTATAAAGTGCAACATTTTCTTAATTTTGAATGGTTTGTTTTTACAAGTAAGGTTGGAATGTTCTAAGCAGTTTCTATTGATAGCTACACCCTTTCTAATGCAGGTCTGATTTTCTGACCCTCGTATTCCTTTCCATTCATTGTTAGTCGTGATTTAACCGTGGTAAACCGGCGATTATACTGGATTGCAATATGAGAAAATTATGAGTTGTTGTAGTAAATCAAATTTGCAGGTATTACATGGTATTCCGCATAACACTAAGATGGACAATCTCGTTGTTTTCTAGGTTTTTGGACATAATAGCAGTCGATTCGCAAGTTGTCCTTAGATGCATTAAACCAGACAGTTTTGAAATAAGGCGATTGTATCTGCATTCTTTAATATATCTCGATATTATCAACATTATATATCTTGTCATAAAACGCAGAATTAATATATTCAATTTGAAAAAAGAAAGTTTATTACAAAAGAAATAATTAAGTTTAAAAGAGACTTGCACTTTATGCAACGCGCGCCTGCTGGTGTACCAAAAATTGGAGCGCCCGCTGAAGGGTTAAGTACACGCTCGACCAAACGTCTGTGATTAAGAGCAAAATAAAGTTGTTTCTCGGTCGATGGAGAAATTATTAACGGCCTATGCATAATAAATCACCCGATAGCAGGATGAGAAGGAACGACCAAGTGTCTCAGAACTAAGTAATACAGGAAGAAGTCTGAATCCACGATGGATAAAACAATTATGCAATAAAATCATTTCGCAAGTAAAATGTATTTCAACTATCCCAGTGGATGGTTAATAAGGGTAAGGAGATATTATGCAAGAATATTTTGGATCACATGGGTTAACGTATAAAATATCAAGAACATTAGTTTAATGAACTTCATACTTAAGACATTCATAAATTGTCTTTATATTTTGATATTGCTTCTATATTTAAAAATAAAATGTTTTTCTTTTTAAAGCTGAGGCACTTGTCGTCGAACATTCCCCTATACTACGCCGTAGTTTACTGTCAATTTTATTATGGGGACGCTATATATACCGACAGCATTACCCCTTATAAAGGGACGACACAAAAGTAGGCATTTTTCGTGGCGCGACGCGGGGATTCGATCCGAGCACCCTCAGAACCGAAAACCAGCGCGCTGTACCACATGGCCACCACGAGTCCCCCCCCCCCCAAAAAAATGTACAATTATCCAACTTTATACACTGTGTGGGGAAAATTTCTACTTTACAAATTCAGTTCTTAATATAATATAGTTCTTAGTATAATCCCCCTATCATCTTAATTGTCAACTCGTAACAAATTTTCCACGCATAACATGCATAATTTACCCTATTTCCATGGAAAATACGTAGTTTACAGACAAAAGGAACAGGAATTTTTGTATTATGAATCCTTAATTTCTAAAATTATCATTGTTTAAAGAGCGACTGAAAGATAACGCCCTTCCCATTTCAGTGGAATATTTTTCTTCCTGTTAATAATGCATTCTTCCTCTACTCAAGGTAGTTCAGTAATTTTCCCTTTGTCATGCTTCACAATTAACATATTCATGACCTCTCAGTCGGATTGTGTTCTTGGCCCTCAAAACTCCATGAAGCTTTTGTGCTGAAAATTGCTACTGGAAAATAAACTTGATGAAAGCATATTGGAAACGGTAAAATTGATAACTTAATAATACCTAGCGACATTTGTTTTTATAGGAAACCATATATCTTGGTGCAAGTGGGGTATTTAAAGGGGTTTATTAACCTCTTTAATCAGATCACTTATATTATCCCACCGAAATTCTTTCGTCTTATGTCGCTGCTTTGTAAAAGGGACTAATATTCGAAATTAAAACACTTTCATTTTTTTAAACACGCGATATTCATGGATAAATTCTAATTAATTCTTAAATATTTTGAGAAAAGTAATTTCCTTTTAAAGATAGAAATACATTTATATAAACCATACTCCGTGCTTCTGATACTACTGAGCACAATATTACGTTTCAGAAAATAATTTATACACTTTACATCCAATGAACAAACTGGATGGAAATGAAACAGGTTTTGCATTTTAAACAATTAGTTTTAAATTCATGGAAATGTTTATCTAAACTTATTAGAATGCCAATAACTAGGATTAGAAAGCAAATAAAACTTTAATTTGTTATCATGCAATGTTTTACGTTCAATGCAAGTTTTAACCTCAAAAATCAATATGAAATATTTTTAATTAAAATTTTAAGATGGTTAATAGTGGATGCTACTCCTTAAAACTTTAGAAAATTATGATAAATAAATTCTATAGATCTTGACGGAGGAAATGTCACTCAGAAGTAGTCAAAAACAAATGTTTTTTTTCTGTGGTTACTAAGATATACTCGCAAATTACATGATAAAGTAAAGATATTTAAGCATGGCAATTTCTTTCCTGAAATATAACTTCTGGACAAATAACTTTTTGAGAAATACTGGAAAATCAAACAAATGGGATCACATTTAATTAAAATATACTAAATAAAATAAGTCTGAATTAAGATAATTAATGAATTTCTTGCCCTTTTAAATAACATGAAGTAAGACGGAAGCATTGTTGCATACGTATATATATAAATGCTTCACAAAAGATGACTTGAAAAAATAGGGGTTATGCAATATACATGTAAGTTAGTACCTTAAAAAATACTTATGCCACATATGAGTCTGAACTTTATAAAAATCGAACATTTTATGAGAATATAAAAAGCCTAAGTAGCATATTCAGTGGAGAATGAAATATATAGAGGATTATATTCCTATAGAAATTAAGCAAAAAAATTGTTTTATATTTATAAAAACTTTATAATGAGTCAAAAGACTGAGATTTATTCCAGCGTAAAGTAAAATTTCAAGTCAGTAAAAAAAAAACTTTCATTTGTTTGTACACTCTAAGATCCTCAATTTTCATTTCATACTTTTTAAATATTTCAAGTATAATTTCCTTCATAATCTTCTAGATGAACTTAAAATATTTCCATCAGATATGAAATTTGGGAAACGGGATTACACTTACAGAATGAAAAGGATTTATTTAAATTATCTCTAGACGAAGTGAGATTATATTATAATGTATGCCGTAACTTTTAGAGTGGATAAATGCTGTCTAAAAGAATGGGAAATGAAAGGATTAAAACTGTATACTTTGAAAATCCAACTTTTCTCATAAATCTCGATCTTTAACTCAATTCTGAATGTTTCAAAAAGATAGCTAATAAATCAAAGTTAAAATCCCCTAGAACTTTCATGCTAAGCAAATATATTTAGATGAACAATACCCACTTTTTTAAATAATTGACATCCTTCAGGCTCTTTCCAAATGAAGATCACCTAATCGAGAATTTGCTTAACTGAGGTTTATATAAGCAAGAACCATCTTATTTCACCATAAACAGTTTTATTATTTGTACTGTAGCGTACTGGAAATATGGTCTTATTTTTTCCCGAGACCCCACAAGAGCTTGAAACACAGCTGTGTATTTTTCAAGGAATGTGTTGCTCGGTTCCCCCGTTCGGAACACGTGGGGGGATTCTTAACGTTTCTGTAATGTAATAAAGTTCGGCGTCTAAGAAGAGCTGTCAGCCGATAATCTGCTGTCCCACCACCCCTTCTGAAAATCCAGACATAGGAGAGAGACGCTTGAGAACGCGGGCTGTGCGGATGTGTGTTTTAGGATCCGTACGTTGTGAATCTGCACGGGATTTTAATTGAATATGTTGCACTGTTTAAATGTTAATTTTATTTGTTAATAAATTGTTGAGTTTTAGTTTTAAAAATTTGGCCTTCGTTTGTTAATTAGAACTCTGTCTTTCTTTGTTATGGATCCCATGGTAGTAATTTTTAGCAACGCCTCAGAGGGAATAGCCTTACCTACTTGTCGTGATGCTACAGTACAAATTAATACATAAACCGAAATGGATCTATTTAAGTCTCATCAAGCCTTCTGAAAATTTTTCTATTTTACTTTACTCCCTCTCAACCCCATACAGATTTTCTGGTTTCATATCAACGTGTAATGTTTCGACTTATACTCTTTCGTGAGACCCTTTAACTTGAACCAGGTAACCTTGCCTTTAGTTCATGGAATTAGCCTTTTAAGACGTAAACAACAGTTATTTCGCATGATACACATTTTGCGCGGAGCGTATCCAGCACAGTTTCAATACTAACAACCGGTTTCAGTTCTTATTCGAAGACAATTACAAACGACGCCAGTAACCAGCAACGCCTATTGGAGGATAATTTTAATTCCATCCGTTAACTTTGCACCATCGTTTTTCAGTCCTATAAAAATGACCTTTAGTTAACAAACAGGTGCAGCTTAAAATTGGAATAGAAATAAGTACTTTCCAGATATGATAATTTCGTTCTGATATTGCAACTGAACACTGCTAAAAGCACGCTACTTCCTAAGTATTTAAACAAAGGACAAGCTGTAGCTGCAAGATTACGGGGTATTTCTGACGAATAAGGACATTCTGATCTAGCTTTCTCAATTATTGTCAAGGGCGCAAGAGGGGCGCAGATTCGTGTTTTGATAGTGGAAGACTACACCTTTCTGTTGGCTTGTTTTGGCCAAGTGTTTGGTTGTTCTATTCTTTAGATATGCCATCATCGGGCAGGTATATTTATCTGAATTCATTCTTTTGTTAGATAGCACTCCTGCATAATAGATTATATCTCGCATTACCACCATATTCATGAAACATCCTGTGCAATGTAAACCATCTTTGGGGTCGGTTAACTGAGCTGATCCTGGCTTACTCCAATTTATCTTTCGATCGAGATTTATATGGACAGTCAAATTTGCAGTCCAAATTTTCTCGTGACAACCTGTTCCAAAAATGGTTAATCGTTATAGCGTTTCAATGCGGTGTGGTATGACACGACGAAATACTTTCGATTAAGATCTTTCACTGAAATAATGATAAATTGAAAATTATATCTAAAAAAACTCGAAAATCGTGTAAACGTATTTTATCTCTGAATTTCAGTATTTGACGAATATACTGTCTTGTGTATCGTGTATTAGTTTCAATTAATGTGAATATTTGGTCGTTTTCAATCTTAGTAGTCCTACCAGAACGTTTGTCATTGGCTAGACTAAAATATCCAACACGATGCTTATTAAATTAACTTCTTTGCTCGTTAGATGTTCTGTTGCCATGCCCATACAAACCTTCGTCTTTTTTTTTTACTACGTTTTCCTTTCAACCGAAATAAAACTAATATTAAAAACAATCCTAATAAGATTATTATAAAGCATTATGTCTGCACTGATCACGTGTAGGGTAAACCCTTGTACCTAGGGCCGGCTATTTTCAAATGGCAGTATCTTTACTTATAACTAACTTACAATAATAAAAATAGTTTGATACAATACGTGTTTTATTCTCTTTAAATAAAAATCACATCAAGTGTAGAAAAAAAATTTTGTAAATAATATTGAAAATTTTAAAAAATTACAAATGGCCCTAGGTACAATAACACTATTGTACCTAGGGCCAGTTATTTCCAAAAACTGAAATTGTTGTTTACAATAAAAAAACAATTTGTATGCATTATTTCTTTCATGCACAACTTCTAAAATCTTCGTAAGGAAGAAATTTTAATTGTAGGCAGTGTCTTAAAGGAAGAAATTTTTATTATTTCATCACTTTCTAATGTATGTTGTTTCTCTATTGTCTTCTTAACGATCCCACATAAATTTTCTGTTTCAAACACAGATTTTTTAACCCTTTTTTTAACAATTACTTTTTTTAATATTTGCGCTTGAATTTCATATTTCTCTGGGGTATCAGTGGGAATTCTACACTTCCCACGTTTTCGTCCACCTCTTTTCTACCAGAGGCCATGGCCCTAGGTATAAGAACAGATTATGGCCCTAGGTACAAGATGTTGTTGGTTTTGGCAAAACGGCTTCCATAGCCTGCAGAAACCAAACTTTGTTTTTATATCATTTTTTCCTTTAATGATTACAAAAATTATCTCCTATACATTAAATCATAAGTTTGTACTTACTTTCACAAAATAAGACTTCAAATTGAAGTGAAAAAATTTAGTTTTGATCATCAAATCAAGATTTTCTTTTCTATTTAACTATAGCTTCTTCTTGCTTTCATTAAAAATAGCTCTTATGATTTGAAACAGTGTTGTCACTCACTCCAATGAGTAAAAATGCTGTAAAATAATAATTATTTAAATAAAGCATGGTGGCCCTAGGTACACGATGGCCTTAGGTACAAGGGTTTCCCCTACATGGTTATCAATTTAAAATCAGATATTTTAGTTTGGGAGAAAGAAAATTTTAAGTGAATGTAGTTTTACGTTTTTCTTGTACCTTAAGGGAAGTTTTGCTTGTGTAAGTTAACAAAACATTGTTAGTTTGTAAGTTAACAAAACATTGCATGGCTGGCTCTGAGTCAGTCATCCTCTACGAGATGTCAGATTTCGCTTTCTTTCTTCAAATAATTTACCTTTGTTAATAAGGCACAATTTTTTGTCTGTATATTTAGCATCATAGTCCGTTATCTCAAAGATCAGACTATTTAGAAAAATAAATCTTTTAGTGTAATAGAATCATTACAGCTGCTGTAGAAGCTACGTTGTTAATGCAGAAATCCAGTGGGCGTTTCAATCTTGATTTCTTTGCTAGGTCATCTATATCTTCTTACGTTTAATTATATATATGAACTAAAACATGTTAAATTAGTTGCATGCATTTCTCTTGCTCCATCCAGATTAATTATTTTTTCTTTTACTTTAAGAGAAATTCCTAACTAGGAAATTAGTCTCATTCTTTCAGTAATAAATGTTCTACGTAGTATATCTTCATATTCCTGCACAGATACTTTAAATTAACATATTATTTCCCATTACCCTGTAATAATAGTTGTCTGGTATTTACTCTCTGTGCCAGGTGCTAGTTTTCGCATGCTTTTCTCCTGACGTAAATCAACAAATAACAATTTTAAACATCTATTTTGCATAATAGCGCCGATTTAAATTACGATGCGCGAGAGAAATTTTAAAAGAGTCTTCACAATCTACCCACATAAACTGTCTTTTATGAATGAATAACATTTACTTTCATCTTTTTATTATATCATTTTTGCGCTATGCTTCGTATAAAAGACGGTGAGAAAGGCACGCTCTTTTCTAACTGGTATGGTAGCTATTTCAAGGATTAACATTCAGTAAGGGGTTAAAAATGCATATTTTGCCCTGAAAACTGGTGTGTATATATTTTATTGTTTTAATATGTGCATTTTCAGCAAGTTATTTCTATTAGAGTTAGCCTTTTAAATTTAGAGATAATACTGATACGAATTACTCTTTTTGATTAAACAACGGTTCATTGAATGAGAGACTGGAAAAATATGATTGACCTTATGATATCAGTCTACATTTTCTGGACACATATTTATTTCTTCTGATATATTTAATGAATTTTTTTGAATAAATTAAAAAAAAATTCAGGTAGTCTCTTCTAACGAAACTACCACGGGTTATTAACGTACGATTACTTATCGTTCCTTACCTCTTTTTTTGACGCATTTTGGTACTTTTCTGTCCAACTTTTTACTGTTACTGGGTTTGACGAGCTGCCAACATTATAACTCGCGACGACGTTGAAATTTTGCCTTCCAGAGGACCGTTATTGAGGAACGCAATTCTAAGTTAAAAAATATGACTGTAACGATGTGATTTAACAAACCAATTATTTATAAATTTTAATAGAATATATCGAAAATGTATCCAGGAAATTATATTTGCTTTTGTCTCTATAGTCATGTATAAAAATAATTCTAAGAGACTGACAGCACGTGCTTTAAGATACCAAGAAATTCGGAGTTTCTGATATCCCTAGTTATTAACAAATTTGCAGTTTACTGAGCTTCATAATTTTTTTCTGTAATAAAAAACTTTTAGCAATTCCCTTATATTCTTTCCCTTTTAGAAGCAATTTTAGGATTTAGTTTTATTTGTTGGCTCAAGAAAATTTCTTTCATATTATGTTAATTTATTTCTCATTCTTAGGTTTGATGAGCAGGAAGGATTAGCGGGGAATGTTTTTAGATTTTGAAAACGAACAGAAAGAATTAATGAATTATTTAGTATCGCAAATAAATAATTGCTTTCATATTAGGATTTACTCATGTTTACGATGATAAGTTGCATGATCATTATAAACTGGTCTGCTTTAATTTATGATGTTAAGTTTTCAGTGTGAATAGGAAATATACTGAAGCTAAAACCAAAAATTATGACTAAAATTTTTATAACTATCATGACGTAATGTCCTTATGTTCCTTTGGTATAAAAACTATTTTTCTGAAGACGATAAAAAGTAGGAATATTGAATGTGGTGGAAGCCATAGAAATAAAAGTTTCAAAGTTCGAACTATAAGCAAGAGAACATACACATAATTTTAATAAACGCTGAAAATAAATGAGAAAAACTGAGTTATTAACATCATAAGTGAGCTAATATACAGAAAATTCAAACTTAGGAAAATGTATATTCTAATGATATACAGTGATTTCCGCTTATAAGAATCATGTTTGTTATTGCTGTTTTTAATTCTTATAAGCGGTTGATTCTTATAGCCGAAATTTAGGTTTTTGGATAGGCACACACACACACACACTTATATATACATATATTAGATAATTTACCATAAAATACTCTTTAATTTACGTTAATTATCTTTAATTAAAATTATTGTTTATAATTTCAAAAATACAACTTAATTTCTAACCTATAAGTAGATATACATGATTATAGTAAGAGAAGGAAGAAATCCAATATTTGTTACAACATACCTGCTTAAGAGTTTAACATTTCAACTATAGGAAGGGCGCAAGAAAAGGTTGTCTATGGTAGTTTGACGTAATGAAGTTTTCAGGAGGCTGTTTATACCTCTTTCGATACCAACAGTCTCAGACCAAGATTCACCTTCTAGCTTCCGTTTCACGGTTTGATAACGTGCTGAATCTACTAATGTAACGTTTGCCTGAGTGATAGTGGACACTTCGCCAAAGATTTGTGTGTTTCAGGGTCCAGGAAGCCGCAACCAGGATGTGGGAGGTGGGAAAAAGTATCCCTATTTTTGTTTGTCACTGGAGAAAAGTGAAATCGGACCCGGACGGGTAAAGATGCCCCTGGAGTGTTGTGCTAAAGCGTTTAAGGGGAAACTATTATGTTATGTTTAACAAAGAAAGGGACGCATTTTACGATTGTATTCCATCCCATCTTATGACTCTTGCTTTTAAAAACAATAAAGAAAGAACTTCGTACCTTTTGAGGGTTTAAGTGGCTTTTTTGGAAAAATGAAAGAAAAGCGAAGAGTGTAAACTGATTCTTAAAACCGGTGGATTGATTCTTTAAAGCGAAACTTTTAACATGAAAATAATACATTTGTTTTTGTTTTCGCGATATTGATTCTTATAAACGGTTGATTCTTATAACCACTGATCACTATATGCGGTGGTTACTGTATTTAGTTGTCAATTATTTATATTCTTTCACTGAATTTAATGTTTATTTCCATGTATAGAAATGAAAAGAACACCCAAATAAAAAATAAGAAAACTTTTATACGATTGCAAGTAATCTTTTACGTGTAATAGCGGATAACTCCAGCTTTCTTATTGCCTCTAATTTGCTACTTTCTATTTTAAAAAGAAGCCTTTAATTTTATCACTTACGGTAATTAATGATGTGTTCATAGAAAATGAAACTATTTTATAATTTTTGCGACACTTGTTTTACTATCTAGAATTTTATTACTCTTACACTCATTAAATTATTTTCAACAAAATTTTTTAACATTACTTTATTGCCCTAACCTTAAATCAGTGCCATTGTTACAATAAAAACAAAAATTCGTGAAACATAGATATTTTAATGCATTTCGAAAACACGACAAATATGCATTAGACCACATTTATTATCTGTTTTGAAGCGGAAATTGATTATTTTTCCAGGGAAACGATATTAATAACACCATAAAAATAAAATATTAAATTAAAAAGCTGAAAATTAAGTTGATTAAATTAAAATTTTATTCAAAACATGAAACCTTAAAATATAAGTGATATTAACAGTTCGTAGTTTCGTAACGATGCAAATATTCCTCCAAACCCAGAAAGTTATTAAATTATACGCAAAATCAAGGCCATTATTTTGCTTTATAGAACGATAAAAGGATTTTATGATTTCCTCACTTCAATTACTCCTCAGTTTTACTCGTAACTTTTAGAGCCTCCAGTGATAAAACTTTCGATTTCTAATTCCAAAAATGCATTTCATGATCATGACTCTTGAATCTTTCGAAATACAGTTTAATGAGTCTGATGTAATACACAAGTACATTATTAAGAGACTCAAAGGCGCAGATTCTTAACAGTTAACAGGCAATTGTTTAGTTTTTTATCAGATTCATTTATGAATGGTGGGAGTTCATTCACACTTTCTAATCACTGAATGTGCTTATTTATCACACTATAAATGTATAAATATAAATTTCCAAGGCGTAAAAATTCTTTTATCCAATTTGCTTTTAAATTCTGAACAAGTGTTAGGATTATAGATAGTTAAAAAATCACTTAGCGTAGACTGCTTTTATGACAGTAATACTTAATGGAATATTTTTGAAGTTAGCAAGTGGCTTGTATAACTACTAATAAGTTATTAAAATATTTTATCTATATATTTCTTATAACGTTAGGACGAGTTTAATTTCATCCTACTGAAAGGCTGAATATAAATTTAAAAAAATTCTGTTAATTTGGCAGGAATTAGTTCGAATACAAATTACAAATTACTGTTAGGCTGAAAATGTAATGTTGTATGCTAAATATAATGAACGATTTCTAAAGCCGAAATAACCTTTAGGTTTATGTTGATAAAAATGAAATAAATAATATCACATTTGTGAAAAGAATAAACAAAGATGCAGAAGTCTTGATTTTATAACTCAAAATGACATCAGGTACCAAAATAGATTGGTTTGTTGCAGACTTTTACGATCTTCTTCTGCTATAGGAGAGCGAGACAGACCTACAGTTTAAAGCTAGTCCAAGCGGAATAAATCATCCTTACCGTGTTAGAACTTTCAGACTCTGGTATAGCTGGACAGAACCTAGAGGTCATACCCTTTCTAGACAAACGGGAAAGAAATCCATATTGAAATATTAAAAGCCCGTTAAATCTGAACCCCCACGCAGTGAAATGACTACAAGCCTGCCGAATGCTAGTCAATTTTTGAATCACTCCTCCGAAAGTTCAGCCGGATGGCGACCAAAAACTGTTGGCACTTTTGACTTTAAACTCATGCTCGCGGTATACCGTATTAGTAGCATGGATGTTTTAATCTATCAAAATTAAATTAAATGGGAAAGTTCCAGTCAGTTTAGATTTCTTACGGCTAAAGACGTCTTCTTTGGTTAAAAGTACGTGTAACCTACCCTGAATTTAAAAAAAAAAACTTAAGAATATTTTATAAGTATTTTTTATAAGTTCAATTATAAAAATTTGGATCTAAATTGTTTTTAACAAGCAAAGTATTGCGTTAAGGACAGCTAAAAAAGTCTTTTTTTTTAGCAGAATTAAATTCTTCTATTGTAATATTTTTTTTCAAAAAATATTTTCTTTGTTTTAAAACAACGTAATCTCGAAAAAATCCATAAAGCGTTTTGATGTAAGTTGGTGAAGTAATTACGATAATCACGACACAACGCATATCTTTTTAATGTAAAGTATAAGTTTCCCAATGGGTGTAAGTTGATGTAAATCAGGGATTCCCAGACTTATTTCGTCGACCATCCCCTTTTCAGAGAAAAAATTATTCACCGCCCCCCTGGAAATTTACCTTCCTATGAGATTAAACACACATACAACGGCAAATTTTCGGCCTTTTATGTATATATTTATTTATGTATATATTTTTGTTGTAAATAAGATAACTTTAAGCTTAAAATGATAAAATTATTTATTAAAATCAAACATTGTTACATTCGCATTACACACGGAAAATTAAGATAACGAAAGATAATAATCGTTTAGTAAGTATTTCAAATAACTGTAAATCTAATGAAGAGGATGAACTTGGTGCACGGCAATCAATTTATTTATATTCGGCTCTGTTTTAGTGGGTGGCATACCTAAATCACCGCGATTAGCAATTTGCAGTCGGTTTCTGGCTTTAGTTAACATATTTGTGACTGCACTGAACACACGTTCCACTAAATATGATGAAGAAAACGCTATTAAAAATATTTGTGCCACAGCCCATAATCCAGGGTAAAGTGTCGGCATCTTTTCACAGCCAGAACTGTTGATAGCAGTGTTTAAATTTAAATCTTAATTCTTAGTTTGTTTTTACTTCTATTAGTTCTTGTAATTTTACAGCTTCTTCCGAGTTTGATCCTGAAAAAGGGTCGAGAACAACGCCCCATCTCAACGCCCCCTAATTTTTGCTGATTCTTCTACTGCCCCCCTGAAAGTCTCAAATGCCCAAAAGGGGGCGTTATCGCCCATGTTGAGAACCTATGATGTAAACTGATTTGTAGTCAGTACTGTATTTTAAGTTCGTGTACTTACAAAAGCAAGCAAGGGAAGCGGAAAAAAAGATAAGAGTGTTAGATAAGTGTTAGATTAGTGTTGTTGTTTAACGAGTTAATAAGAGAGTGTTGTTACGTTGTTAATAAGAGAGTAACGTTGTTAATAAGAGAGTAACGTTGTTAATAAGAGAGTGTTGTTGTTAGATAAGAGTGTTGTTGTTGAGTGGTGTCTAATATTAACCCTCGTTTATCTGTTGTTGAGTGGTGTCTAATATTAACCCTCGTTTATCTGCTAGCGCAAATAAGGGATGGGGTCTCCCAGTATCACCCTGAAGGGGACATGCTCTCCAGTTCGCAATCAAAAACCTCAAATGGTTTTAAAATATATTTTAAGGGTTATACGAGCAAATATTTCTGTATCAAGAGTCTCTGCGTTGGAAGATGATATCACTTACTTCTTGTTATCAGGAATTAATCGTGAGGGTACATTAATTAATCAATGTTGCAAAGAATCAATATCATAACGCTCAACCCCTTTTCGTATAGTGTTAGTACATCGACTAATTCGTTGTGACATTCACACTATTACTCTGAGTTTAAATAACAGATCGATTTATTGAACGTTAAACACATAGATATACACTTATTATATTTCAACATAACAACCTTCATAAGGGGATAGTGGACTTTCAAAATTGTGAAATTTGTCCAAAAATTTGTTTTTTTATGTTATTGAATTGTGAAACTACGGACGAGTAGGAATGTATTGCAAGAAGAATTTTTAATTTCTGTGATTACTTTCCTAGTTATAGGCTTTTTTATTTAATTTAGATATTATGTGGTTACTAACAGCAATCACTTTAAATGGGTTTTTCTCAAAATAAAAATTTCCATGTCATACGAATATTCAAACTGCTCCAGGCGCATTTATAAGTATCGTATTGCTTTGAAATTTAAGTTTTATATACTTAACTGTATATCAAATAAAACTTATCGAAAATAATCATGCTTCGTAGCTCAGAATTTGTAAATTTTGTACTCGAAAAGATGATTTATAGGTATTTTGCGTCATAAAAAGGGTGTTTTCACTATTATTATTTTTTTCTCTTTATATTTTTAATGAATGCGTAAAATAAGCAATAAGTTTCATTGTTAGGTATGCTATAAGGTATGCTTTAAATAAAAATTTCTATATTATATGCAAAAGAAATGCGCATGGAACATTTTTAATGAGGCCAATTTTTGATATAAGTAATAATTCATAATTCATAAATTATTAATATTTCATCTTTAAATTTTAACCACTTTTACATATTTATGGTAATAATCACAAATTAAACTTTCAAGCAAATCCATTCAAAACAAAAAATAGTTAGGTTTGAAAGTCCACTGTCCCCTTAATGAGAATTGCTAAATAATACATCAATATATCAATTGTACCACCTATCATTTATATAATTATCAACATTCCATTATTAAAAATTGTCATTTATATTCATACAACTCTTCGTCATTAAATTGTCATAATCAACCCCATCGGTAAGTTACTTAATATTATTCACCCAACACAAGTATGACAACACATACAGTCAATTTATCATTAATCTCATTAATCTAATATCATCTATCCTCAGTACGCAGTACAATGTACAATATATCTCATATGCGCGAATTAACCTGAACGAATTATTCATTTCTAAATTGGGCGAAGTGAGTATTTTCCAGATAGATTGGATAACAAAAGACATACCACCCTTTTAGAGTATATACTCTGGAATCTATGGTTCGTTGACATGGCTGTGCGGGAGTCACTCTAATCACAGCTATGGGCAGTCTGTGGTGCAGTTTTATCGACGATGACAGGCTAAGTGGTTTGCGTCTCATCTATTCCGCGTCAATAGTCTTCACTTCTCATATTCGACAAGGTTCTGTGTATCTCATCGTCAGCTTTGCATAGGCACTATTGGCTGACTTTGCTCAGGCTCTATCAGTCGCCAGGGCTGATTGCGTAGTTATAACGGTTTCAGTCGTACACTTCTACTTCATGGGGTCTCACTCGTTGTTCATCGTTTAAAGTATAATTTCTCTCATCTACACGTAGAGTTCCGCTGGTTACCTTTCGGCGGGAACTAACATCCGCATCCAAACGGATCAATTCTCCGGCTAAAATATCAAACGAACATGTCTCTAGTCATAAGAGCTGTCTCATCGTCAATATATATATATATTTTCTTATTCCGTAAATATCTTCTTGCTTCCAGTTCCTGATCGACCTCCATAAACCTGCCATTGGTTATTTACCTTAATTCACTTTTCGACGCCCCTTTCCTTATTGGTTCGTGGTTTACAACTTATATCCATTCTTCACCATTCCTCGATTCGTAGGCGTATCTATATATTCCCTTTCAACTTCTCTCCCACGCTGACATACCTGTACGTCGGGTCATTATATTGCTACTATAAATTCTACTCCCATTATTCAGTCCTGCTTAAAATCGCCTAATTTTCTTCATATCTATTAAGCCATCTCCAATTATTTTCTTCTCTTCGACTGTCTACAATCGTACATCTTCAATTTCGGCTCTTTTTCGTACAATGCCGCGGGACAACACCGCGACACTTCTAAAACATATTTTTCATATTTTCACTCTCGAATTGAAGTTCTCTATCAATCTATAAATTATATATCAAACCATCATATTTGTAATGTAGCCTGAAGCCTTTTTGATCCTCAAATGGGTTATGCTAGAAAACTTTAAATACTTAAGTTTTAGCAGAGTACATTACTTCGATTTCCATTTAGGTTTTAATTGGATCCACAAATTCTTATAGAGAAAAATATATTCTTTCGTCCAAAATTTAGTCCTCTATTATATGATTCTTGTTTGCCATTTTTGTATGTTGAACTTTGAGAAGTATCGAAGGATTACTAAGTTTAAACAGGTATTTAAAAATCATGGGTTTTGAAAATACTTTGCAAGCTTTAACATAAAATAACGTTCAAACTTTCCTGTATTATGAATAATCTACTTAAATTCTTACCGATAAAATATTTAAATTTGTAGTTAATGTTCATGTTAGTGAAAATCCTTCGGGAATGTAAAAACTTTTCCTTTTCTACTTTTCGCAAGCAATCCTCTTTAAAAACGTCAAATAAATAGTTTCTCTATACATGTTTTTAAAGAAAACATCAAAATAAGTTATCTTTTATACATGTGTGCGTTGAAAATAAAAATATATTAAATTGATCATTTCTAAGTATTTTCCATCTTATGCAACGTATTTATTAAAGCTGTTTATATTGAAAAATTATTTTTGATGTTTGTGGGCAAACTTTTTGAGTTTGTTTGTGATTTAAGTATTTCTGAATATTTATTACCTGAAAAAAGTATTATAGTTTTAAAATAATTCATATTCCTCAAACTTTTATTTATACACAATTTTTTTTTTCAAAATCCAATGGTAGGAGCTATGGTACCTGAAAAAAGAAAATTAATGAGAAAACAAGTTATAAATAATTTTTAATGCATGGTAGATAATAAACTTTGATGCCGATTTATATCAATAAATATTTCCATAGTTAGGTAAAGTAACTCTGTTAGACTAAGATTCCAATTCGAGACCTTGATTTGTGCAAATTATATAAACTCTCTCTATCTCTCTCTCACACACCCGTGTGTGCGTGCGTGTGTGCGTGCGTGTGTGCGTGCCTGTATGTGTTTGAAACATATTATTTGAAAACGAGTATTGGCAAAATCTCGAAAAATAATAAAAATAGAAAGTAAATTGCACTGCCCCCTTTCATTTGCTCGGGGGTACGTGCCGATGTGCAATTTAATTAAATTCGGACGGTAATTTTTTTAGTTAGCCTCGCATTCGATTCTGAAGATGCTTTTCAGCTCGTAATACGAAGGTGCGATTTTGACTTACCGCCGTAATTATTCTAATTACCGCACGATCCGAAAGTTTTCGATTGCGTCGGCTTTTCTACCCGCGCACGGAACTCTAGCATCCCGTTTCTAAGCCGTAACTTAAAAATTGAAGGAGCTAGGACCAATTCAATTTTCGCAACGTTCGGTCCCTATGGCGGCTATAGTGCGAAAAACGAGTAGTGGTAAAATCTCGAAAAATAATAAAAATAGAAAGTAAATTGCACTGCCCCCTTTCATTTGCTCGGGGGTACGTGCCGTATCTGCAATTTAATTAAATTCGGACGGTAATTTTTTTAGTTAGCCTCGCATTCGATTCTGAAGATGCTTTTCAGCTCATAATACGAAGGTGCGATTTTGACTTACCGCCGTAATTATTCTAATTACCGCACGATCCGAAAGTTTTCGATTGCGTCGGCTTTTCTACCCGCGCACGGAACTCTAGCATCCCGTTTCTAAGCCGTAACTTAAAAATTGAAGGAGCTAGGACCAATTCAATTTTCGCAACGTTCGGTCCCTATGGCGGCTATAGTGCGAAAAACGAGTAGTGGTAAAATCTCGAAAAATAATAAAAATAGAAAGTAAATTGCACTGCCCCCTTTCATTTGCTCGGGGGTACGTGCCGTATCTGCAATTTAATTAAATTCGGACGGTAATTTTTTTAGTTAGCCTCGCATTCGATTCTGAAGATGCTTTTCAGCTCATAATACGAAGGTGCGATTTTGACTTACCGCCGTAATTATTCTAATTACCGCACGATCCGAAAGTTTTCGATTGCGTCGGCTTTTCTACCCGCGCACGGAACTCTAGCATCCCGTTTCTAAGCCGTAACTTAAAAATTGAAGGAGCTAGGACCAATTCAATTTTCGCAACGTTCGGTCCCTATGGCGGCTATAGTGCGAAAAACGAGTAGTGGTAAAATCTCGAAAAATAATAAAAATAGAAAGTAAATTGCACTGCCCCCTTTCATTTGCTCGGGGGTACGTGCCGTATCTGCAATTTAATTAAATTCGGACGGTAATTTTTTTAGTTAGCCTCGCATTCGATTCTGAAGATGCTTTTCAGCTCATAATACGAAGGTGCGATTTTGACTTACCGCCGTAATTATTCTAATTACCGCACGATCCGAAAGTTTTCGATTGCGTCGGCTTTTCTACCCGCGCACGGAACTCTAGCATCCCGTTTCTAAGCCGTAACTTAAAAATTGAAGGAGCTAGGACCAATTCAATTTTCGCAACGTTCGGTCCCTATGGCGGCTATAGTGCGAAAAACGAGTAGTGGTAAAATCTCGAAAAATAATAAAAATAGAAAGTAAATTGCACTGCCCCCTTTCATTTGCTCGGGGGTACGTGCCGTATCTGCAATTTAATTAAATTCGGACGGTAATTTTTTTAGTTAGCCTCGCATTCGATTCTGAAGATGCTTTTCAGCTCATAATACGAAGGTGCGATTTTGACTTACCGCCGTAATTATTCTAATTACCGCACGATCCGAAAGTTTTCGATTGCGTCGGCTTTTCTACCCGCGCACGGAACTCTAGCATCCCGTTTCTAAGCCGTAACTTAAAAATTGAAGGAGCTAGGACCAATTCAATTTTCGCAACGTTCGGTCCCTATGGCGGCTATAGTGCGAAAAACGAGTAGTGGTAAAATCTCGAAAAATAATAAAAATAGAAAGTAAATTGCACTGCCCCCTTTCATTTGCTCGGGGGTACGTGCCGCATCTGCAATTTAATTAAATTCGGACGGTAATTTTTTTAGTTAGCCTCGCATTCGATTCTGAAGATGCTTTTCAGCTCATAATACGAAGGTGCGATTTTGACTTACCGCCGTAATTATTCTAATTACCGCACGATCCGAAAGTTTTCGATTGCGTCGGCTTTTCTACCCGCGCACGGAACTCTAGCATCCCGTTTCTAAGCCGTAACTTAAAAATTGAAGGAGCTAGGACCAATTCAATTTTCGCAACGTTCGGTCCCTATGGCGGCTATAGTGCGAAAAACGAGTAGTGGTAAAATCTCGAAAAATAATAAAAATAGAAAGTAAATTGCACTGCCCCCTTTCATTTGCTCGGGGGTACGTGCCGTATCTGCAATTTAATTAAATTCGGACGGTAATTTTTTTAGTTAGCCTCGCATTCGATTCTGAAGATGCTTTTCAGCTCATAATACGAAGGTGCGATTTTGACTTACCGCCGTAATTATTCTAATTACCGCACGATCCGAAAGTTTTCGATTGCGTCGGCTTTTCTACCCGCGCACGGAACTCTAGCATCCCGTTTCTAAGCCGTAACTTAAAAATTGAAGGAGCTAGGACCAATTCAATTTTCGCAACGTTCGGTCCCTATGGCGGCTATAGTGCGAAAAACGAGTAGTGGTAAAATCTCGAAAAATAATAAAAATAGAAAGTAAATTGCACTGCCCCCTTTCATTTGCTCGGGGGTACGTGCCGCATCTGCAATTTAATTAAATTCGGACGGTAATTTTTTTAGTTAGCCTCGCATTCGATTCTGAAGATGCTTTTCAGCTCATAATACGAAGGTGCGATTTTGACTTACCGCCGTAATTATTCTAATTACCGCACGATCCGAAAGTTTTCGATTGCGTCGGCTTTTCTACCCGCGCACGGAACTCTCGCATCCCGTTTCTAAGCCGTAACTTAAAAATTGAAGGAGCTAGGACCAATTCAATTTTCGCAACGTTCGGACCCTATGGCGGCTATAGTGCGAAAAACGAGTAGTGGTAAAATCTCGAAAAATAATAAAAATAGAAAGTAAATTGCACTGCCCCCTTTCATTTGCTCGGGGGTACGTGCCGTATCTGCAATTTAATTAAATTCGGACGGTAATTTTTTTAGTTAGCCTCGCATTCGATTCTGAAGATGCTTTTCAGCTCATAATACGAAGGTGCGATTTTGACTTACCGCCGTAATTATTCTAATTACCGCACGATCCGAAAGTTTTCGATTGCGTCGGCTTTTCTACCCGCGCACGGAACTCTAGCATCCCGTTTCTAAGCCGTAACTTAAAAATTGAAGGAGCTAGGACCAATTCAATTTTCGCAACGTTCGGTCCCTATGGCGGCTATAGTGCGAAAAACGAGTAGTGGTAAAATCTCGAAAAATAATAAAAATAGAAAGTAAATTGCACTGCCCCCTTTCATTTGCTCGGGGGTACGTGCCGTATCTGCAATTTAATTAAATTCGGAGGGTAATTTTTTTAGTTAGCCTCGCATTCGATTCTGAAGATGCTTTTCAGCTCATAATACGAAGGTGCGATTTTGACTTACCGCCGTAATTATTCTAATTACCGCACGATCCGAAAGTTTTCGATTGCGTCGGCTTTTCTACCCGCGCACGGAACTCTCGCATCCCGTTTCTAAGCCGTAACTTAAAAATTGAAGGAGCTAGGACCAATTCAATTTTCGCAACGTTCGGTCCCTATGGCGGCTATAGTGCGAAAAACGAGTAGTGGTAAAATCTCGAAAAATAATAAAAATAGAAAGTAAATTGCACTGCCCCCTTTCATTTGCTCGGGGGTACGTGCCGTATCTGCAATTTAATTAAATTCGGACGGTAATTTTTTTAGTTAGCCTCGCATTCGATTCTGAAGATGCTTTTCAGCTCATAATACGAAGGTGCGATTTTGACTTACCGCCGTAATTATTCTAATTACCGCACGATCCGAAAGTTTTCGATTGCGTCGGCTTTTCTACCCGCGCACGGAACTCTAGCATCCCGTTTCTAAGCCGTAACTTAAAAATTGAAGGAGCTAGGACCAATTCAATTTTCGCAACGTTCGGTCCCTATGGCGGCTATAGTGCGAAAAACGAGTAGTGGTAAAATCTCGAAAAATAATAAAAATAGAAAGTAAATTGCACTGCCCCCTTTCATTTGCTCGGGGGTACGTGCCGTATCTGCAATTTAATTAAATTCGGACGGTAATTTTTTTAGTTAGCCTCGCATTCGATTCTGAAGATGCTTTTCAGCTCATAATACGAAGGTGCGATTTTGACTTACCGCCGTAATTATTCTAATTACCGCACGATCCGAAAGTTTTCGATTGCGTCGGCTTTTCTACCCGCGCACGGAACTCTCGCATCCCGTTTCTAAGCCGTAACTTAAAAATTGAAGGAGCTAGGACCAATTCAATTTTCGCAACGTTCGGTCCCTATGGCGGCTATAGTGCGAAAAACGAGTAGTGGTAAAATCTCGAAAAATAATAAAAATAGAAAGTAAATTGCACTGCCCCCTTTCATTTGCTCGGGGGTACGTGCCGCATCTGCAATTTAATTAAATTCGGACGGTAATTTTTTTAGTTAGCCTCGCATTCGATTCTGAAGATGCTTTTCAGCTCATAATACGAAGGTGCGATTTTGACTTACCGCCGTAATTATTCTAATTACCGCACGATCCGAAAGTTTTCGATTGCGTCGGCTTTTCTACCCGCGCACGGAACTCTAGCATCCCGTTTCTAAGCCGTAACTTAAAAATTGAAGGAGCTAGGACCAATTCAATTTTCGCAACGTTCGGTCCCTATGGCGGCTATAGTGCGAAAAACGAGTAGTGGTAAAATCTCGAAAAATAATAAAAATAGAAAGTAAATTGCACTGCCCCCTTTCATTTGCTCGAGGGTACGTGCCGTATCTGCAATTTAATTAAATTCGGACGGTAATTTTTTTAGTTAGCCTCGCATTCGATTCTGAAGATGCTTTTCAGCTCATAATACGAAGGTGCGATTTTGACTTACCGCCGTAATTATTCTAATTACCGCACGATCCGAAAGTTTTCGATTGCGTCGGCTTTTCTACCCGCGCACGGAACTCTAGCATCCCGTTTCTAAGCCGTAACTTAAAAATTGAAGGAGCTAGGACCAATTCAATTTTCGCAACGTTCGGTCCCTATGGCGGCTATAGTGCGAAAAACGAGTAGTGGTAAAATCTCGAAAAATAATAAAAATAGAAAGTAAATTGCACTGCCCCCTTTCATTTGCTCGGGGGTACGTGCCGTATCTGCAATTTAATTAAATTCGGACGGTAATTTTTTTAGTTAGCCTCGCATTCGATTCTGAAGATGCTTTTCAGCTCATAATACGAAGGTGCGATTTTGACTTACCGCCGTAATTATTCTAATTACCGCACGATCCGAAAGTTTTCGATTGCGTCGGCTTTTCTACCCGCGCACGGAACTCTAGCATCCCGTTTCTAAGCCGTAACTTAAAAATTGAAGGAGCTAGGACCAATTCAATTTTCGCAACGTTCGGACCCTATGGCGGCTATAGTGCGAAAAACGAGTAGTGGTAAAATCTCGAAAAATAATAAAAATAGAAAGTAAATTGCACTGCCCCCTTTCATTTGCTCGGGGGTACGTGCCGTATCTGCAATTTAATTAAATTCGGACGGTAATTTTTTTAGTTAGCCTCGCATTCGATTCTGAAGATGCTTTTCAGCTCATAATACGAAGGTGCGATTTTGACTTACCGCCGTAATTATTCTAATTACCGCACGATCCGAAAGTTTTCGATTGCGTCGGCTTTTCTACCCGCGCACGGAACTCTAGCATCCCGTTTCTAAGCCGTAACTTAAAAATTGAAGGAGCTAGGACCAATTCAATTTTCGCAACGTTCGGACCCTATGGCGGCTATAGTGCGAAAAACGAGTAGTGGTAAAATCTCGAAAAATAATAAAAATAGAAAGTAAATTGCACTGCCCCCTTTCATTTGCTCGGGGGTACGTGCCGTATCTGCAATTTAATTAAATTCGGACGGTAATTTTTTTAGTTAGCCTCGCATTCGATTCTGAAGATGCTTTTCAGCTCGTAATACGAAGGTGCGATTTTGACTTACCGCCGTAATTATTCTAATTACCGCACGATCCGAAAGTTTTCGATTGCGTCGGCTTTTCTACCCGCGCACGGAACTCTAGCATCCCGTTTCTAAGCCGTAACTTAAAAATTGAAGGAGCTAGGACCAATTCAATTTTCGCAACGTTCGGTCCCTATGGCGGCTATAGTGCGAAAAACGAGTAGTGGTAAAATCTCGAAAAATAATAAAAATAGAAAGTAAATTGCACTGCCCCCTTTCATTTGCTCGGGGGTACGTGCCGTATCTGCAATTTAATTAAATTCGGACGGTAATTTTTTTAGTTAGCCTCGCATTCGATTCTGAAGATGCTTTTCAGCTCATAATACGAAGGTGCGATTTTGACTTACCGCCGTAATTATTCTAATTACCGCACGATCCGAAAGTTTTCGATTGCGTCGGCTTTTCTACCCGCGCACGGAACTCTAGCATCCCGTTTCTAAGCCGTAACTTAAAAATTGAAGGAGCTAGGACCAATTCAATTTTCGCAACGTTCGGTCCCTATGGCGGCTATAGTGCGAAAAACGAGTAGTGGTAAAATCTCGAAAAATAATAAAAATAGAAAGTAAATTGCACTGCCCCCTTTCATTTGCTCGGGGGTACGTGCCGTATCTGCAATTTAATTAAATTCGGACGGTAATTTTTTTAGTTAGCCTCGCATTCGATTCTGAAGATGCTTTTCAGCTCATAATACGAAGATGCGATTTTGACTTACCGCCGTAATTATTCTAATTACCGCACGATCCGAAAGTTTTCGATTGCGTCGGCTTTTCTACCCGCGCACGGAACTCTAGCATCCCGTTTCTAAG
>OU015495.1:212704679-212732179 GCA_907164885.2 Dolomedes plantarius
AATCGCAATTGTACTATGTTTTTAAAAGTCAAAATTATCTTCTGCGGCTTGAAAGTTTTGTTTTTATTCAAAATGGAGTTTTTAACAAAGCAGTGGTTCGAAGGCTACATTTATGTTCTTTCCGAAGAGAAATATGCATACTCCGTTATCTAAAAACGATGTGAGAGTCATGGTTTTGTGATATCTAAAGCGTCGATAGGTAATATCGTCAACAAGAAAGGAAAAAACATCAAATTGGAGCCTCAAGTGGGACAAAAATTCCAAAGAAGTATCGAAGGAAAAAACGGACATCTTCGACTATTGAAAGGTACGTTGTTTAATGTTAAAAGAAAATCCCCCTAGTCAAAGGACAGTTGCAAAATCATTAAAATGCTCGGTGTCCACTGTAAACAAAATGATAAACGTTGATTTAAATCTTAAGAAAGCGAAAAAACGCAATGTGCATCGTCTTCTTCCAAATCATATCGCTGAGCGCAGGACACGCTTCAGAATTCTATAGGAGAAACACTTATCCAAAGAAAAATGGAAAACAATTGTCACAATAGATGAATCATGGGTGTATTTAAATGATTGCAACAAAAAAAGAGCCATTTATTATCATAAAAGGGGAAAAAAATTTAAGTAAATGGTACAAAGAATCGAATGAAGGCTTTTCTAAGGGATTCATGATTGTTGCTGGTTTTTCTTATAATGGCAAGATAAAAATAAAGAGAGTGGAAAAAATGTCAAGATTAACTCCAAATACTAATAGAAACATATTTTATCGCCAATTTTTCTGAATGAAATACCATCGCTTTACCCACAGTGCCATCATCTGTGAGACTCCATCAGGACAAGCTAGCAGTCACATCATCAAATCCACTGTAAATTTCCTAAAAGAAATGGAACAAAAAACTGGTATCAAGGCCATACCCTTCACTGATATCCCTACTAAATCTCCGCGTATCACCTATGGATTTTTTGTGCTTCCGGACTTTTAAAATCTGCATTATCCAAACGTCGTCCCAAAACCCTTACAGGACTCTGGAAAGCTGTTCAGGAGGAATGGGATAGAATACCTCTTCTGAGACTTCAAAAGGCATTATTATCCTGGAAATTGCGGTGTCGAAAGATAGTTCAGAATAACGGATGTCAAATAGAACATTTAAAACACAAGAATTTTATGTAATTTAGTTTTGTGAATGGAATATACATCGTCTAAAAAATGTGTGAACAGCCTGTATTGGATATATGCATTGGATATAAGCATTTTTCATTCATTTAAACATATAGTATTCTTAGGTCAACCAGAAAGTAAAGGTCTGTAAATTCCGACACAACAGTAGGGTGTCTGCCAAACAAAAGCAACAACTTTAAAAATTGATTTTATATTGCATCCAAAATGATGAAGAAACCAACACGTACTCACACGCCATTACTAACCGGGACTAACTGATCTCTTCAATAGCGTTCGTCCTGTGATTTAATCAGTTAAGACAAATATTTTAAACACTGATGTATACCATATCATTTATCTATGTTTGATAATGAGCTGCAAAATAAGTCATTTATATGCTCGTAATTAGGCCCTTTTATTTACATTAATTCTTCATTTATTTATACAAATATACTTAAGTTTTCACTCCCGATACAAACTGAAATCTAATGAAGATCCAGTTTTCGGTGGAAATAACATCTAAGACATAATTTGTTTACCCCGCATTTAAGTCTGAGACAAAATTAGCATACATGAGACGAATAACATCTCGGCTTTAAATTAGTATACTGAATTTGGATTTTTAACAATCTTAATAAATCTATGTAGCGATGAAATATCTGAGTAATCAAAAAGAAAACGGTTTGGCCTACATTATGAGTACTTGATAACAAACATGTAAATTAGTGAAGAATTTACCCAAAACTCATGATTTTTTTTAACAAAAGTTTAGCTAATTTTAACGGATTTCAGATTTTTAAGTAATTTACCAAAAGGCAAGTCCAATTACGTTTATCGGGAAATGTGTAATTATGAAAGTAAAACAGCAACGAAAATATATTTTCGAAATGAAAAAAAAAATTATATTGAAATGAGATCTACTGTTTCATAAATAATCTTCATCAAATTACAATATTATAAAATACTTACGCAAAGCTAAGGTTGCCCAAATTGATTGGCAGATCTGTACTGTCCGTCCGGCGCCCAGGCCCATATGAAACGTAACCGGACAGGGGAAATCAACCCTCGGCTGAGTTTGCAGGTCTTGCTACGCAGCTTCTGGTCTTCAGGCTAAACGCTGCTTATGGACCGACCGTCCGGGAAGCTTAATTTGTGGATTACACAAAGCTAAAATATCCTTAAGCTTTTAAGGGAACAAGGAACCTTCAATCTCGTTCTTCTTCAATTTTCAAATTTTATTTATTATACACCATGAGTATAATAAGCATTCTTTTCTACTACATTGAAGAAGCTTAGAATCCACAAATAAGTATTTTGTGGAGGAATAAGACCTGTGAAGAAATTTAACTACTATATTCTACTAGAAACTAAACAAGGAGTGAGAAATCTTCAAAACGAAAGTGTGCAAAGTTTAAATCATCTTTACATATTTTTTAATGAATTTAATATATTTACATATTTACAAGAAGATATAATAGGCTGGAAAGCCTCTACATTAACTAAATTCGAAAGAATAGACATATTATGGGATCTTAATCCCTTTCAAAGAAATCTACATTCTAACAACTGATTCACACTCTATATCAAAAAACAAGAACAAGCGAATTCTAAACATTTGAGAATAAAATCAAACCGATGGGCTTACAGCGCCATCTCTTGACATATTATTTCTCTACCACTCCCCACCTGAACTCTGATAGGAGTTCATCTACTCCAATACAATCATAAACAAAAAAATTCCCATTTCTAAAAAGCAAATTTCTAATCAATCAGATTTTTCAAAAATACAGTGCAAAAAGAGAGAATAAACAATAGGTTAATACTTGAATTAATCACATCAATATCAACAATACTTTTCAATATCTAGAGTATATAATAGGCATAAAGTTCTATCTAAAATAAAATAGGAAAGCGTTTAACAATTAAAAGGTAATAGGAATTATTATTAAAAAATGCAAATATAAGAAATTATTTTAAACAATTCAAATAGTGAAGTTTGAAACTTCAAACTTAAATAATAAACTAAAGAACATTTCAAATTATTCAATTCAATATTTAAGTAAAATAAAAAAGGATTAACGTTAGAGTTCAATATAGTTCAAGAGGATATAAGTGTTGTGCAGTTCGTTTCAAAGTCCCATTTCCAGTTTTAAATTCATAAGATCGAACTTTACCGTCACGTCCAGGAACGGCTTTAATGATTTTACCTAGTTTCCATAACAGTTTGTTTTTGCTATCTCCTTGAATCAGCACAACTCTCCTAATTTTAGTTCGGGTTGAAAGTCAGGATTTTTAAAGAATGGGCGGTTCTAAGGTCTAACAATATTGCTGTTTCCATTTACTCCACAACTGTTTTAACAGCAATTCTTGATAGCGTTTTCTTTTTAAGAGAGTCTTTCTTGTTGTTTCGATACCGATGATTTCAGCGAAAAATAAGGGTACGTAGGATCAGTTCGTCCAAAGTTCAGGAAACACATTGGAGTCAAGGGTTGTGGCTCATCATTTTCATTATAAACGTAGCTCAAAGGTCGTGAATTAAGAACAGTTTCTACCTCGACGAGTAGAGTAGACATTTCTTCGAAGGTCAACAACGCTTTTCCTATAACTTTTCTCAAACAGTTTTTGACGGATCTTACGAGTCTTTCATAAAACCCTCCCCACCATGCGGCTCGCTCGATGATAAACTTCCACTGAGTTCTCTCTTGGCAATGAAATTTTTAAACACATCATCTTCTAAAATTCTAGAAAAGTTCTCAACTTCTTTTTTAGCCTTCTTGAAGGTTTTTGCGTTATCAGAATAAATGATTTTACAGTTTCCCCTTCTACTCAAAAATCTGCGAAATGCAAGTAAAAATGATTCTGTCGACATGTTTGAAACTAGTTCCAGGTGTATAGCTCGGGTTACAGCACATGTGAATAATGTGATGTATGATTTTTGAGTATCCTTTGAATTCTTTACGTAAACCGGTCCAGCAAAATCAACTCCACAACAGCAAATGGGGGTGATTCAAGGATTCTGTCTTTAGGTAAGGGCGCTGTCATCTGGTCTGCAGGTTTGGCTGAATATTTTGGCAAATTAAAAACTTTTTATAGTCTTTTTGACTAACTGACGTCCTTTCGGGACCCAGAAGCGAGATCTAACTTTAGCCAAAGTTGCAGCAGTCCCTCCATGCATTGTCTTCTCGTGTTGTTTACGTACAATTAAATATCAATCTAGAATTTTTAGGCAGAATTATTGGATGCTTATACCTAGTGTAAAGTCAGAAATTCTAATCTTCCTCCTAATCTCATGATTCCCTTTTCATATATGGGACAAAGTTGTACAGAGGGGATTCTTGTCAATCGGTTTACCTTCTATTAAGGATTTATATTCTTCGGCAAAAAGCGTTTTTTGTTCAGACCGAATCCAGAAATTTTCGGCTTCTAATAGTTCTTCTGTTTTTAGAGTTCCCTCACACTACATTTTCTCAATTTTGAAACGAAGCGTTTTATCCAAGCGGTGACCCTCAACAGTTTCTCTAAATTCTATATTTTGATAAGTCAAAGAGGTCATCAATATTTACGGTAGTACATTCAAGCTGATGTACATCAGTAGATTTTTTCCGATATACAGTTTGGTTTCGTCAATTGTGTCTGTAAGGTCTAATTTTGGCCAAAGATCAGGAGAGAGCTGAAGCCACCGTGGACCTTGGGTCCAAATGGGTTCATTCGTTAATTTAGATATTTTCGTTCCCCGAGATACGAGATCTGCAGGATTGTCCACCCCTGGACAGTAATGCCAATTTTGAGGCGGGGTCAATTTTTGAATTTCCTCGACACGATTCTTTACGAAGGGTTTGAAAGTTGCCGGTTGTTTTGATCCAAAATAAACAATTGTCGAGTCTGTCCAAAAAAAGCAAGGTACATTTAACTTTATCGATTTCAAAATATTGTTACTTAACTTTGCTGACAATAGTGCTCCCATCAACTCCAATCTAGGCAAAGTGAGAGCTTTTAGTGGAGCTACCCTATTTTTAGAAGCAACGAAGGCAGTTTTAATTTCATTATTGTTTGTTGTGAAACGTAAGTAGGCAACTGTACCATAGGCTTTCGTGCTTGCGTCTGAGAAACAATGTAATTCGATATTTTGGACATCAAAGTTCGAGAATTTGAAAAAGTAATGACGAGGGATAGAAAATTCGGCCATTTGAGGTCTCCTCACACCAGTTTCTCCATTGGGAGGTTAAATCTTCTGGCAGTGGTTCATCCCAATCTATACGCGATGACCAGATCCTTTGTATCAAACACTTTATTCTAACAGTGAAGGGTCCTAAAATTCCTAGAGGGTCGAAAATCCGACCCAACACCTGTAGGTAAATCTTTTTGTTTCTATAGGTTTAGACAAAAATGACAATAGACTTCGAACATCAAAACAACAGATCGTTAGAATTATCCACGCCATGCCTAGGACTTTAAATGGGAGATTTTCTTTATCAAAATTTCGGGATCTTCATCTGAAACGATACCTTCCTTTATCCACAGTTCATGTAATTCTTTCGAGTTAGTACGAAACTTATGCAAATGCATACTAGCTTCTTTGAAAATTTTGATCGATTCTAGAGTCGTAGTCAAAGTTTCTCTGACTGTCAGCTGACTTCCGATTGCGTCATCTACGTAAATATTGTCATCTAAAAGGTCCACAGTTGTAGGATAGACTTCTCTATATTTTTTCAGGTGGTATCTAATAGTCGCTGCCAACAGAAACGGAGAACAGTTCATCCCAAATAACACTCGAGTAAATCTATATATATTAGGGGGATGGTTTCATCAGAGGGAATTTCGGAGAATAGAAATCTAGTTACATCTCGGTCTCTTTCATCTATGAGAATTTGTAGAAAGGCCTGTCTGATGTCTGCAGTGAATGCAATAGGATTATATCTAAACCTTAATAGGATGTCGAATATCTCAGGGTACAAATTGGGTCCTACATGAAGACAGTCATTTAAAGAATTCGAGCCTGGGGGATGCGATGACGCATCAAAAACAATACGTAATTTGCTCGTGGTTCGATTCTCGCGTATAACTTCCCTATGTGGCAAGTAAAATGTAACGTTTTCTTCACCTTGAACATCTGTTACTCGTTCTATGATATTTTGATTTAAGTAATCTTGTATTACATTTTGATATTCAAAAAATAGATCTGGATTTCTTTTAAACCGTTTTCTAAGTCGATCGAACCTTTGTTCTGCGATTTCCAGTTATCATTCAAATCTGAAGTGTCATGTTTCCAAGGTAATCTAACTTTGTAGCGAGAATTTTCGTATGTTATATTGGATTCGAAATGTTTAAGTGCTTCATTTTCGGTTGAATCTAAATTTTCTTTTTCACTAATAAGTCCTGAATTTTCTAGACTCCAAATTTTGTTATTTGTTTAGAAATTAGATCTTCCCCTACAATAACATTGAATGATAGAGAGACTTCATTCTGACTCTCCCTTCCTTGTAAACACCAACCGAAAATAGTCTCTACTGCGACAAGATTTTTATTCAAACGCTTAATGTGTCCCATGACAATATCATAATAATAGTCTGCTCCGATTAAAATACCAATTGATTCTTCACCATCGAGGGAATCTGCGAGTATCAAATTCTTTAGTTGTCGAATTTGTCTAATTTCTTCTAATCTAGGAGTCGGAACGTTTGAGCCTGAAATTTGATCCGTTACTAATAATTCAACTTCTATTCTAGAGTCAGAAGAACTTTTATGTTCCAAACTCAATTTAACCACGTCATAATTTCTTTGAATAGGTGTGGTGTTCCCAAAGGTGTAAACAGTTAATTTTTCTTTCCTAGTTACTTCGAGATTTAATTTGTTAGCTAATTCGCGTGTGACGAAACTTTTCATGCTACCCGTATCAAGAAGGAGCCTGGCAAACATTTTTTCTTTTCCTGCTTTAATTTTTATCGTGCAGGTCTGCAGAAGTATCACATTGTTAACATGCGAAACGGCGGAAACAATTTTTTCACTTCGTGGTTCAACTTGTGTTTCAATTTTTGAAATTGAAGAAACCTCACATTTATCAGCTTCCGAATTTTTGACTGCCGTGTTTGATTTAAAACATATACCTTCATAGTGTTTGCCCCCACAGATCCTACAAGCCTTTGTTTGTCGATAAGGGCAAAATGCAATTTTATGTTTCAAAGACGTGCACAAAAAACATCTATTGCTCTGCTTTAAAATGTCTCTTTTTTCATTTACTGTAAACACTCCGCAGTTTTCCGATAAGTGTTCCTGAGAACAAAAATACACTTCCGGTTTGGTAATGTTGTCGCAATAAATTCATGTGTGGTAACCGACGGTTTTGTTTTGAATATTTGTTAAAGTCTTTTCTTTAACATTAGAATTCCACGTATACTTTGAGTCAAATTTGTTATATGTGTTCTTGGATTCCAGAAGTTGTTTTGATTTGTGAGAATGCGACAACAGGAGATTTTTTCCCGGGATTCTATCTCAGTCCGTAAAAATTTGAGAAAATTGTCTAAATTAAAAGTTCGACTATCTATATTAGTACGATGGAACTCCAAAGCAATATCGTTGGGAATGGTTTTCAACAAAACCGGAATTAACATGTTAGAATAGGATTCTTGTTTTACATCGAGAGAGGAAAGACTTCTAATTTGAACATTTATTGTGTCATACAATTTTCTTAATTTTGTTACATCATTCGAGTTTTGTACAGGGTTTAAATTCAAGAGATTTGACATATGCATATTGATTATCAACTGGCTTTGACCAAATCTATTGGTAAGAATCTCTACAGCCGAATCATAATTGGATTCTGAAATCGAAAATCCATCAATAGAACTTGCTGCATTTCCACCTAAATACGATTTTAAATAGTTGAACTTCTCTACTTTTGAAAGCGTTGTATTTTCATGAATTGTAATTTTAAATGAATTCCAAAAGTTGCTCCATTCATTACAATCGCCATAAAACTTTTGTATCGACATTTTGGGTAATTTAACATTACTTTCAGATTCTTTTTCTTTTTTACTTCCGATTTCTGAATGCGAGTCGCTAGAAATATTTAAGTTCAATTTTTGAGATTCGACGTTCTTGAAATAACGTTTGATTTTTGATTTCGTTATTATTATTGTATCACTATATTCCATGGAAGTTACAATATCTAATTCTAATTTACCATCCTCATTTTTAATCAAACTTTGGATTTTTTCATCTAAATCCCGAATTTCTATCTCTTTCGAACTTAAAAGTTCAAAACAATCATCCAATCCTGATTTATCCTGGTCTTCAATCAATTTATCAACATTTTTAACGATATTCGTGATGGAAGAACGTAAAGTAGCTCTTCTTTTGTTTAACGCCTTGACATCCATAATAATAAAGTATCAAAAACTTTACCTTTGGCAGTTTTCGCATAAAATGCTATCCAATTGCTTGAAATAGGCACGAACACACAACGATTACTAAATATTTTTACTCTATACTAAACTATTAGGTTCGCGAGACCGATGCACCATGAAGAATTTAACTACTATATTCTACTAGAAACTAAACAAAGGAGTGAGAAATCTTCAAAACGAAAGTGGTGCAAAGTTTAAATCATCTTTACATATTTTTTAATGAATTTATATATTTACATATTTACAAGAAGATAATAATAGGCTGGAAAGCCTCTACATTAACTAAATTCGAAAGAATAGACATTATGGGATCTTAATCCCTTTCAAAGAAATCTACATTCTAACAACTGATTCAACACTCTATATCAAAAAACAAGAACAAGCGAATTCTAAACATTGAGAATAAAATCAAACCGATGGGCTTACAGCGCCATCTCTTGACATATTATTTCTCTACACCTGTTTATCAAAAATGCTTCAAAAATTCTAGAACTTTTCAAAAGGCTCCATGCGTATTCATTTTCCTCTGATATCTTCCAAATTTCTAAGAATTGTTAATTGAAGTGTTTGTCACAAAACTGTGCATACTTCTTTGAAATCACAAATATTTTTCAAATTTATAGACCATAAAACAAAGTAAAAATATAAAAAAAAAACATAAAAATAGCAGGCAGAACAGAAAAAATATTTTAGACTTTAGTTTCATACAAAAAAAGGCACATTTATATTTGTATATAGACGTGGTAAACGTATAATACAAAATTTAAGGATTTTAATTAATACAGAATGCGCATAGGGCATTTTGAAAAACGTTAGCATTTTTGAAACTTATTCTGCCAAAAATTCCTTATTTTGAATTTTAAGGGTTTTTAACGTAGTAAAAAGAAAATTCATTATTCTCATTTTGTATATCGAGTTAAAAATTGTAAATTGAAAAATTCGAATTTGATGGTCCCTTGTCCCTTTAAGAATGGAAAAAGTATCAGACTTTTTAAGTAATGGAAAAGTTAATGTTTAAATATTTGAAGTTGAATATACATGTAAGGAACGAACATCCTGCGTCATTGATCTCATAACGAAAAGGCCGTGATGGCCGAATGGCTAGGGCGCTGGCATTCGGTTTAGATCCTGTGGGTTCGAGTCCCACTGTTGGCATGGATGTTTATAGCCGTTCGGAATCGGATTTAAACTGTAGGTCCCGGTCTAATAAGCCCTCGTGTAGCAAAAAGTTACCGTAGAGTTCCAAATCAAACCAAACCAAACCAAACCATAAGGAAAGGAAAAATGTAAAGAATGGTAATCGGAAAATGTGAATATCTCACATCAAGAAGACATTTCAGAAGAAAAAATCCCCCCTCGGGGTTAGGTAACCCTGCTTCTATTCCTGGTCCTGATGGACGGTTGTTAAAATCTCTATTTCAGCAATACATTCTCATTAGGCACTGGTTTTTTAAAGGTATTATAAATTTCAATTTAAAATATCATTACAATGTCCTATTAGCATCAACTTTTGAATTTGAAAAGGCTTAAATGAGAGCAGAAAGCTAAACTACGAATGCAATATACTATGTAAATACTATGCAGTATTTTAGTTTTAGTTTTATTTAAGCTAATTTTTCAATAAGTTCAATGAAAATCGTTTTGCTTTTGTGGTAACTTAAATTTACATTCATTTATTTGAAACATTAGGCAGTTATTGCCTACTGTGAAACTCTCAGATATGTAGAACTCTCAGAGCTAAAGCGTGCCAAGTTCATTTTCCAGCCATGTCGTATTAGCACTGCCATGACATAGTAAAAGCATCAACCTTTTCTATGAAACTGTGAACCAAGTAAAAAACTATAAATTCTACATTATTGAAGCAAGAAAGGCAAACAAAAGTCAATGTGGGTTAATACAATTGTTCAGCTTTAGAGATCAGTTTCTCGGAACTGACTCTGATGGATTTTGTCCTCTTTAAGTCTGAATCCTCCATATACTATATATGAAGGAAAGCTAAACAAGAAATTATAGAGTAACTGGTATCTCTCAATCCTGTAGGAAATATCCATAAGAAAATCTAACAGTATCCACACAAATGTAAAATATTTTCCTTTTATGTGATATCTAGGCCTCAAGACAATACAGTCGAACCTCCATATATCGAACTTCCCTATATCGAAATTTTCTATATATCGAACTCTTGGCAAATATCCATGTTCATTACATAGAAAAACTGTTTCTATATATCGAAAAAATCTCTATATATAGAAATTTTTTTCGACATATTGGGAGATTTTATTCCACTTTAGAATAAAATCTCGCAATTTTCGGCGTTTGATACAATACTTCGTGGATTCAATCCATGGAAAACATCCCTGATGAAGTTTTTGGACTGAAAAATTCGAGCATTTCTTTGATGAACTTCCCGTAAAACTGACTGTTCAGCAAGATATACGTAGTTTTTTTTTAAAGAATTTAACTGTGATCACTGTAACCACTAACTCGATTATTGTTTTTTTAAGGTATATAGTACTCAATAAATCTTTCACATTAATTCAATTTTTAGTGATTAACTTTCATGTAATGTGATTCGCATATAAATTGGAAATGGAGTTTCGTATACGAAAATTAGCTTTAATTTTAATGTTTTAGGAGAATTGTGATAAAACTAACATCAATTCTATATATCGAAATTTCTATATATCGAATTTTTTCCGGTATTTTGCTACTTCGATATATGGAGGTTCGACTGTATATTGCTAATGTAGGAGGAAATATGTTTAATGTCTGTGGCTGAATCGTTGACGTATAGAACCTAAAGCTTAAAACGGGGAAAATTTCCGGCAAAAGTTTAAATAGACTGGTACTGATACCAGGAGAAACATGTCCTATGATGGTTTGAAAACTTTTATCAAAGTCAGAATGATTTTTAAAAACATTAAAATGGGGTTCCTACCCACAGAAAACATGTTAAGCATTATTCGGAATGATCCCACTTCAGTGATTTCATGGGCCGATACGCGAAAGCGGAGGGGGGGCCGGAGGTGTCAATGAGAGTTATTATTTTTTACTCTTTGGGTTTTCAGTCACTATCTTTAATGTTACTTCTATCTTATTCTGCTGTTGTCTCTTTTCGTGAACAATATAATGTCATTCATGAATAATATGATGTAGTTTATGGGATATCTAAGTCTCAGGAAAAGATATGGGCAAGAAATGGGAACAGAGCTAGGGAATCAATAAATGGTTTCTTACAATTAACGCAGAGTAAGCAGAGAACGCAGTGTAACGCAGAGAAGACACTGCGTGTTACACACTCTCGATAACTTCTCTTTTCGAACAAGAATTCCAAAAAGGTCCACAAATAGTAGAAATCTTCCACTATATATTTCAGCAGAAAATATCACAGGGGGATTCACAGTCGTGTTGAAAAAGAGATGCGTAGAAATTGAATATCTTTGGTATGAAAAAATGTCGGATGAGATAAAAGACCAATGATGTAAGAAAGATATTTTCTCCTGGTCTGAAATGTAAAGACGCTATTTAGGAGAACTGAGGGTTCTTAGAGTGAATAATAGCAAAACATTGGCGAAAAGATGGGAATATCTTTCAAAATGTGCATGTTAGAGTACACGTTCGGAACGGTAATATAACCATTCTATAAAGAATAAAATTCAAGAGAAAGCAATTTTGACGACATCACAGCTCTTTCTGGGTAAACAATTTCTTTTAAATACTCAAATGGCAACACTACTACGTATAGGTTTTAATATTTTTATCTCTATTACATTTTAGCATAATTTCTCGGTAAACAACAAGGTATATAAATATTTTTTTTAATTCTTTCACCAATTCCTCTTCATAATAAATAATTTAATAATAAATTATTCATTAAACAAATTATTGAATGTAAATTTACGAAGGCGAGTAATAATTTTTTTATTTTTTCGATGCTAAATTTATTAACAATACCTTATCTTACAAGTATTATTCTAATGTATAACCTATTGTTCCTAGTTTGGAGCTAACTTTTTTAGTCAAATTCTGCTACATGTCAAAAATTTCAAATTATCGGATGAATTATAATATTGTCGTTATGAGATTCATTATTGATGTAATCTTTAAATTTTACTGTGCAATAGTATCATTTTGAGCACCTTTTTTACGAAATTTAAACTAAATATTTTAGATGCAATGAAGTGTCTGTACTGTTTGCACAATAGTTTTAAAATTCCTTATAAGTTATTCTGTATCTTTCATTTTATAGAGTTTTAATGTTTTTCGTGGGAGACTTCTCTTTTAGTCTTGTTATATATTTTTCCAAATGATATATATATATATAATATATATACACATGTTAAATAAAATTTAATAACTTTTTAAATATTATATAAACTTTTATACTGAATCACAGTTTCGGAGAATAATAAGCTCAACTGGGAAAGAAAAAGCTATATCCAGTAAATATAAAAAAATTAACATCTGTGATGTGAAGAGATGTCAAAAGTTTGAATCTTGTTTTTTACAGGCTATTTGACGAGTGTATAAATGAAAAGGCATTTTTGAGACATTTGTTAGAAACTCTCATACCCTTTCTGTTCTAATTTTTATATTAGAACTATTAGAAATATTCTTATTCATAAGGATTTCTAGTAATTCCAGACTTTTTAACGCTCGCAATCAAAATAAATAAATAGAATTCTTGGAATCTAGTCATATTCAAATATTTAACTTCTCGGAATATTTTCCTCTTTAATGTACGGATTGTAAACATTTTAGAATTCCTGAAAAACAATCAAAATTGCGTTTAAAAGAGTTTCATCTGAAAATCTAATGTTTCAAGCTCGTAAATAAATACTTATATACGTAAAATTTGCATAATACTCGGGATATTAATCTGTGCATTGTTATTGCCCTTTAACTATTTCATAAAAGAAAATTCTTTAAATTGCACCCGAATTTCAGTAGAAAAAATTTCTGGTTATTTATGTTTTTAAGGTAATAGAAGTCAATTCAAATCATGTGTTTATTTTTTCAGACTCTCTTTTCTGTAGTTTGCAGCAAAGTTGTATCAGAATATGAAATACGTAACTTAACTTTAATAGATTACGATGATGATAGAGATGGCACTTGGAAAGGGTTTTGGCCCTTTTCTTCTGTCCAGACAATTCAAATAATGTTGTTTATTTTTCATAGACTCTCTTTTCTGCAGTTTTCAGTAATGTTGTATCAGAATATGAACTATATCACTTAACTCTAATTGATTACGATGAGTAGAGTAATCAATAAGAGTACTCTATCATCATCGTACTTAGAGTAATTTTATTTTAAGGGGAGTGGTCACTTTTGCGTACCTTTAAAAGTATTATTTCTAGACCTATGTTCGATTGTACGTCTTACTCATGATTTTTGCTTGATTTAACATGAATTTTTTCGAGTAACTGCCTATAATACTGTTTATTATATATGCAATATTTCAAGGTAGTTAAAAAAATATTTTTATGCATAAAAGTGAATAATTTTTTTAAATCGAGTATTTGCAGCCAACTATTGTGCGCATTCTGTCAAAATAAATTATTAAGGTACAGTAATAATTGTTTACTATGTGTACAATACTTCAGGCTTCAAGATCCACCAATATTATTTTAAATATATTAAAACGTTTTAGTACGTGCTATTTTTAATTAGAAATTTCAAAAATGACTGAGTAAAAGCTTATAAAAAATTATTTAAAAAAATTAAAATATGTTAAGGTACAAAAATGTTGGTCAATTTATTGCTTGAAGTATTGTAATTACATATAAAAACAATTATTACTGTACCTTAATAATTTATTTTGACAGAATGCGCGCAGTGGTTGATTGCAAAATGCTCGATTTTTAAAAAAAATATATTCACTTTTATGCATAAAAAATAATTTTTTTTAATTACCTTGAAATAATGCATATATAATAAACAGTATTATTGGCAGTTACTCAAAAAATTTCATGTAAATCAAGCAAAAATCAGAGTAAGATACAATCGAACATAGGTCTGAAAATGATACTTTTAAAGTTACGTAAAAGTGATCACTCCCCTTAAAGTAATCACTTGGAGAGTATTTTGACAGATTTCTACTTGGCTGAGCAAAAAGTGAAAGAATCGGAAGCCTAGAAAACTCAAGAGGATCTGGTGTCGGATATGAAAGATCAATTCAATTGACCTTCTCAAGATGTCGTTCTTGAGAAACAGCCTTGGAAACCAGTACTTCACCGACGCTTTCAGTTTAGATCACCGAAGCTATCAGTCTTCCCGCTTCCCTGATAGGAAAAAATTAAATATTTTTCAATTTACGCCATAAAATTTGAAGTAGCGAATTTTTTGACAAAATGCACTAATAATGTCCTTCTGTTCTGGAAGATAACCAATTAATGCATACATGTGTATGTCAGTGCCTTTCTGTTCTGGAAGAAAACCAATAATACATACATGTGTATGTCAGTGCCTTTCTGTTCTGGAAGAAGACCAATTAATACATACATGTGTATGTCAGTGATTTTCTGTTCTGGAAGAAAACCAATTAATACATACATGTGTATGTCAATGCCTTTCTGTTCTGGAAGAAGACCAATTATACATACATGTGTATGTCAGTGCCTTTCTGTTCTGGAAGAAAACCAATTAATGCATACATGTGTATGTCAGTGCCTTTCTGTTCTGGAAGAAAACCAATTATGCATACATGTGTATGTCAATGCCTTTCTGTTCTGGAAGAAAACCAATAATACATACATGTGTATGTCAGTGCCTTTCTGTTCTGGAAGAAAAACCAATTAATACATACATGTGTATGTCAGTGCCTTCTGTTCTGGAAGAAAACCAATAATACATACATGTGTATGTCAGTGCCTTTCTGTTCTGGAAGAATACCAATAAATGCATACATGTGTATGTTAGTCCCTTTCTGTTCTGGAAGAAAACCAATAAATGCATTATGTGTATGTCAGTGCCTTTCTGTTCTGGAAGAAACCAATGAATACATACATGTGTATGTCCGTGCCTTTCTGTTCTGGAAGAAAACCAATAAATGCATACATGTGTATGTCAGTGCCTTTCTGTTCTGGAAGAAAACCAATAAATGCGTACATGTGTATGTCAGTGCCTTTCTGTTCTGGAAGAAGACCTATTATGCATACATGTGTATGTCAGTGCCTTTCTGTTCTGGAAGAAGACCAATTAATACATACATGTGTATGTCAGTGCCTTTCTGTTCTGGAAGAAGACCAATAAATGCATACATGTGTATGTCAGTGCCTTTCTGTTCTGGAAAAAGACCAATCAATGCATACATGTGTATGTCAGTGCCTTTCTGTTCTGGAAGAAGACCAATAAATGCATACATGTGTATGTCAGTGCCTTTCTGTTCTGGAAGAAAACCAATGAATGCATACATGTGTATGTCAGTGCCTTTCTGTTCTGGAAGAAAACCAATAAATGCATACATGTGTATGTCAGTGCCTTTCTGTTCTGGAAGAAAACCAATAAATGCATACATGTGTATGTCAGTGCCTTTCTGTTCTGGAAGAAAACCAATAATACATACATGTGTATGTCAGTGCCTTTCTGTTCTGGAAGAAGACCAATTAATACATACATGTGTATGTCAGTGCCTTTCTGTTCTGGAAGAAGACCAATTAATACATACATGTGTATGTCAGTGCCTTCTGTTCTGGAAGAAAACCAATTAATACATACATGTGTATGTCAGTGCCTTTCTGTTCTGGAAGAAAACCAATTAATACATACATGTGTATGTCAGTGCCTTTCTGTTCTGGAAGAAGACCAATTAATACATACATGTGTATGTCAGTGCCTTTCTGTTCTGCAAGAAAACCAATACATACATGTGTATGTCAGTGCCTTTCTGTTCTGGAAGAAGACCAATAATACATACATGTCAGTGCCTTTCTGTTCTGGAAGGAAACCAATAATGCATACATGTGTATGTCAGTGCCTTTCTGTTCTGGAAGAAGACCAATTAATGCATACATGTGTATGTCAGTGCCTTTTCTGGAAGAAGACCAATAATACATACATGTGTATGTCAGTGCCTTTCTGTTCTGGAAGAAAACCAATTAATACATACATGTGTATGTCAGTGCCTTTCTGTTCTGGAAGAAAACCAATTAATACATACATGTGTATGTCAGTGACTTTCTGTTCTGGAAGAAGACCAATTAATACATACATGTGTATGTCAGTGCCTTTCTGTTCTGGAAGAAGACCAATTAATACATACATGTGTATGTCAGTGCCTTCTGTTCTGGAAGAAAACCAATTAATACATACATGTGTATGTCAGTGCCTTTCTGTTCTGGAAGAAAAACAAATAATACATACATGTGTATGTCAGTGCCTTTCTGTTCTGGAAGAAGACCAATTAATACATACATGTGTATGTCAGTGCCTTTCTGTTCTGGAAGAAGACCAATTAATACATACATGTGTATGTCAGTGCCTTTCTGTTCTGGAAGAAGACCAATTAATACATACATGTGTATGTCAGTGCCTTTCTGTTCTGGAAGAAGACCAATTAATACATACATGTGTATGTCAGTGCCTTTCTGTTCTGGAAGAAAACCAATTAATCATACATGTGTATGTCAGTGCCTTTCTGTTCTGGAAGAAGACCAATAATACATACATGTGTATGTCAGTGCCTTTCTGTTCTGGAAGAAAACCAATTAAACATATATGTGTATGTCAGTGCCTTTCTGTTCTGGAAGAAGACCAATTAATACATACATGTCAGTGCCTTTCTGTTCTGGAAGGAAACCAATTAATGCATACATGTGTATGTCAGTGCCTTTCTGTTCTGGAAGAAAACCTATTATGCATACATGTGTATGTCAGTGCCTTTCTGTTCTGGAAGAAGACCAATAAATGCATACATTTGCATGTCAGTGCCTTTCTGTTCTGGAAGAAAACCAATTAATACATACATGTGTATGTCAGTGCCTTTCTGTTCTGGAAGAAGACCAATTAATACATACATGTGTATGTCAGTGCCTTTCTGTTCTGGAAGAGAAACCAATTAATACATACATGTGTATGTCAGTGCCTTTCTCTTCTGGAAGAAGACCAATTAATACATACATGTCAGTGCCTTACTGTTCTGGAAGGAAACAATTAATGCATACATGTGTATGTGAGTGCCTTTCTGTTCTGGAAGAAAACCAATAAATGCATACATGTGTATGTCAGTGCCTTTCTGTTCTGGAAGAAGACCAATAAATGCATACATTTGTATGTCAGTGCCTTTCTGTTCTGGAAGAAAACCAATAAATGCGTACATGTGTATGTCAGTGCCTTTCTGTTCTGTAAGAAGACCAATAAATACATACATGTGTATGTCAGTGCCTTCTGTTCTGGAAGAAAACCAATTAATACATACATGTGTATGTCAGTGCCTTTCTGTTCTGGAAGAATACCAATTAATACATACATGTCAGTGCCTTTCTGTTCTGGAAGGAAACCAATTAATGCATACATGTGTATGTCAGTGCCTTTCTGTTCTGGAAGAAAACCTATTATGCATACATGTGTATGTCAGTGCCTTTCTGTTCTGGAAGAAGACCAATAAATGCATACATTTCTATGTCAGTGCCTTTCTGTTCTGGAAGAAGACCAATAAATGCATACATTTGTATGTCAGTGCCTTTCTGTTCTGGAAGAAAACCTATTTATGCTACATGTGTATGTCAGTGCCTTTCTGTTCTGGAAGAAGACCAATAAATGCATACATTTGTATGTCAGTGCCTTTCTGTTCTGGAAGAAGACCAATAAATGCATACATTGTATGCCAGTGCCTTTCTGTTCTGGAAGAAAACCTATTATGCATACATGTGTATGTCAGTGCCTTCTGTTCTGGAAGAAAACCAATTAATACATACATGTGTATGTCAGTGCCTTTCTGTTCTGGAAGAAAACCAATTAATACATACATGTGTATGTCAGTGCCTTTCTGTTCTGGAAGAAGACCAATTAATACAAATGTGTATGTCAGTGCCTTTCTGTTCTGGAAGAAAACCAATTAATACATACATGTGTATGTCAGTGCCTTTCTGTTCTGGAAGAAGACCAATTAATACATACATGTCAGTGCCTTTCTGTTCTGGAAGAAGACCAATAAATGCATACATGTGTATGTCAGTGCCTTTCTGTTCTGGAAGAAGACCAATAAATGCATACATGTGTATGTCAGTGCCTTTCTGTTCTGGAAGAAGACCAATAAATGCATACATGTGTATGTCAGTGCCTTTCTGTTCTGGAAGAAAACCAATTAATACATACATGTGTATGTCAGTGCCTTTCTGTTCTGGAAGAAAACCAATTAATACATACATGTGTATGTCAGTGCCTTTCTTTCTGGAAGAAGACCAATTAATACATACATGTGTATGTCAGTGCCTTTCTGTTCTGGAAGAAGACCAATTAATACATACATGTGTATGTCAGTGCCTTCTGTTCTGGAAGAAACCAATTAATACATACATGTGTATGTCAGTGCCTTTCTGTTCTGGAAGAAAACCAATTAATACATACATGTGTATGTCAGTGCCTTTCTGTTCTGGAAGAAGACCAATTAATACATACATGTGTATGTCAGTGCCTTTCTGTTCTGGAAGAAGACCAATTAATACATACATGTGTATGTCAGTGCCTTTCTGTTCTGGAAGAAGACCAATTAATACATACATGTGTATGTCAGTGCCTTCTGTTCTGGAAGAAAACCAATAATACATTCATGTGTATGTCAGTGCCTTTCTGTTCTGGAAGAAAACCAATTAATACATACATGTGTATGTCAGTGCCTTTCTGTTCTGGAAGAAGACCAATTAATACATACATGTGTATGTCAGTGCCTTTCTGTTCTGGAAGAAAACCAATTAATACATACATGTGTATGTCAGTGCCTTTCTGTTCTGGAAGAAGACCAATTAATACATACATGTCAGTGCCTTTCTGTTCTGGAAGAAAACCAATTAATGCATACATGTGTATGTCAGTGCCTTTCTGTTCTGGAAGAAAACCAATAAATGCATACATGTGTATGTCAGTGCCTTTCTGTTCTGGAAGAAGACCAATAAATGCATACATGTGTATGTCAGTGCCTTTCTGTTCTGGAAGAAAACCAATAAATGCATACATGTGTATGTCAGTGCCTTTCTGTGCTGGAAGAAGACCATTAATACATACATGTGTATGTCAGTGCCTTTCTGTTCTGGAAGAAAACCAATTAATACATACTGTGTATGTCAGTGCCTTTCTCTTCTGGAAGAAGACCAATTAATACATACATGTCAGTGCCTTTCTGTTCTGGAAGGAAACCAATTAATGCATACATGTGTATGTCAGTGCCTTTCTGTTCTGGAAGAAAACCTATTTATGCATACATGTGTATGTCAGTGCCTCTCTGTTCTGGAAGAAGACCAATAAATGCATACATTTGTATGTCAGTGCCTTTCTGTTCTGGAAGAAAACCAATGAATACATACATGTGTATGTCAGTGCCTTTCTGTTCTGGAAGAAGACCAATTAATACATACATGTGTATGTCAGTGCCTTTCTGTTCTGGAAGAAGACCAATTAATACATACATGTGTATGTCAGTGCCTTTCTGTTCTGGAAGAAGACCAATTAATACATACATGTCAGTGCCTTTCTGTTCTGGAAGAAAACCAATAAATGCATACATGTGTATGTCAGTGCCTTTCTGTTCTGGAAGAAAACCAATAAATGCATACATGTGTATGTCAGTGCCTTTCTGTTCTGGAAGAAGACCAATAAATGCATACATTTGTATGTCAGTGCCTTTCTGTTCTGGAAGAAGACCAATAAATGCATACATTTGTATGTCAGTGCCTTTCTGTTCTGGAAGAAAACCTATTTATGCATACATGTGTATGTCAGTGCCTTTCTGTTCTGGAAGAAGACCAATAAATGCATACATGTGTATGTCAGTGCCTTTCTGTTCTGGAAGAAGACCAATAAATGCATACATGTGTATGTCAGTGCCTTTCTGTTCTGGAAGAAGACCAATAAATGCATACATGTGTATGTCAGTAAATTTAACACTGAATTTTTTTTTTAAATGTGTCATTAAAGATGTGATAAAATGTTAAAACCATTACGAAATAGGTAGTGTAAATTGAAATCTAAATCTGAGACTTTGAATGCAGGACTCAGTATGACAATTATGGTAACATTCCGCACACTAAATAATAATTCCGCACATAATGTCATACATCTCAAGGCATAATATCTAGAAAATCTTAGGTTCCAAAATATAGATTCCTCAGCTTAGATATATAGATCCAGTGAGTAGAATTCCCGGTTTTAACCTTTAAAGAAATTTCTTTGGGATACTTCGTTATCAACTGATAATATCGGGTAAAATTCTACTAAATAATCTTGCAATACGAATAGGCCTCCAACTATATGAACTTACCAAGAAATTTCTCTTTAATAACATAATGTATGCACATTGTTATGAAATGCTTTTACATACAATTTAGTATTTAGAAATAAAATGTATGGAATAAATATACACTATGCAGGAACCAAATAGAATTTGTAAGTATATGTTATTAACAAGCATAAATTCCCAATACTTAGCTAATAAGTTCAGTAAGGTCACGCTTTCAAAATTTCTAACGGATAATGATTCTTTTGTCACTTTCCGTGCGGTTCTGATAACAATAGGCTATTGTTGTCAAAGGATTATCTACCTTAAGAGGTGAAAAGAACCTATCAAAGTTTCTTCCCTCGATTTAATTAATTTAAAACTAATTAATTAGGATTTTGTTTCAAGTTATTTAATACATTTATAGTGATATAAATTAAAAATTCACCTTTCTGGCTTGTGATTATGTATCAATTTAGGCGATAGCTCATTGAAAGATTTTAGTGATGAAAGACTTAGATAAGCGGGCTGTAATTTATGCATTATGCTGATTAATATAAATGACCTTTTTAAATATTTAGTACATCCATGGAGATATTTAAGAATTACACTTCTAGTGAACAATCCTCGTCTTCAAATCAACTATTGCTACTTTACTGGAGCGGGGTTATCAGGCCCAGTTGGCAAGAGCAGTGATATGAACGTCTCTGGTTCGATGTTCGTTGCTGACAAAAACCACCGCCGTGTATGCTAATGGCGGCTAGTGCACGTAAAATCTGACGTGGCTGCAATGTCCGCCAAGATCTCAAAATTTACCGCTGGAGGTGCGTGGTCAAGTGTACCGGTCTCGCCACTTGACTCGGTTCAAAATTATGGGACCGTTCCGTTAGCCAAGTCGGACTCCGACCCTTGTGGTGCTAACTTAAAACCGGAGCCGCATCACTCAGCCCAGTAGCCTATAATGGACTTGATCTGATGTCGCTGTCGGTCAAGGGGCATAAGCAGCAACAACAGCAACATTATTTTCTAACAGTTAACAGAGAAAAAAAAGAAAAGAAAACTCAAAACCTCTCTCGCGCTTCATGAGTGGTCATATTAAAGCACTCACTTTTCGACAGGGTCAGAAGATCTTCCCGGAGTACCACTGGTGCTCTGCCGAAATGGCCTCCCCTGCCCATCTTTTGGCTCGTTTGGGCTTTGCAAAGGACGAGATCCTTCTGGACCCTCTACTGTTTTTAGACCTTTTTAGATATTTTTGGTTTCATGGAGATTGTCTAGCCTTGCTAGACAATCTGGGATTAGTTTTAAAAAAAACATTATTTTACTAAAACCTTGCCATGGAATTTCCCGCTTCTTTTTAACCATTTAAAATTTACGATTCCTTGGTGACTGGGGAAAAGTATGTGACGAATCACATCCCGAGTTAAGAATCCTGTAGAGAAGAAGAGACCAGTTACATGCATAATGAAAGGTGACGTCAGGGTGAAAGGCTGTATAAGAGAGGTTCGCAGTCAGCCGAAGGAGACTCGAGGATCCTGGAGACATCCAATGAGAACTCTTCTTTTTCACCCTCCAAAGTTCGGACCAAAAGACTCTCTGCTTTACTTTTTGTGTTGCATTTTCCTGTACTGTTGATGCTATTCTACGAACTTTCAATACTCATTTCGGTGGTACTTCCGCTCTCCGATGACATTCTCCTGCAATATCTGTGGTTGAAGGAGTTGGCCTAGGTAACACAGTTAGCCAATTGTTCCTATGGTCCTATGGTCCGAAAAAGACACAGACGGGAACGTTTCATTGTGCGTGTAACTTCATTATCTGGGTTTATGGGATTCAACAAGCGATTAGGCAGTGGCTGCTGACGCCGATTTCGACTAGAACAGGGGTGGGCAATTGTTTTGGCTCGGGGGAGGCCCCTTTGTGGAAGCGGAGGGCCGCACCTTTTAAAATTATTGCATTTATTTGTCACTTTTGCATTTCAGAAAAGGTATCAATTGTATCATAAAATCAATAAATATAAATTAAATAAAATATCGGCAGTTTTCTGGCTGTCTTGGCGGTCCACAAAATAATCTGTAGCGGACCGTAATTTGCCCACCCTGGACTAGAAGCATCACCCACCACCGACGAATCCAGCCTTTGAGTTTCCTTACGCAAGTTCCAGGTAAGTGGCGAAACAGCCAAACGAAATGTTGCTATTCAGTTTGTAAAGCTTATTATACAATTTGTCCAGAAAGTTCAGTGAATGGAGTTAGTGCTCACGGTCGTAAGAGTTTGCAACCGGCGCATACCGAGCCGGACAGATGAAGACTGGTCTGAACCAGTTCCTGAGCGGCGGCGCTGCGAGTTAGCTTAGTGTGTGGAAACATTTCATTGTAGAGTGAAATTCAAAATGGATCAGCGAAAGAATATGCTGTTCTGTTTCAAACTTAGAAAATCAGTGAAAGAGACTCGTGAAATGCTGCTAAAAGTTTGCGAAGAACGTGCTGTCTCCTTGAAGGGCGCGTATGAGTGGTGTGGTTTAAACGCTTCTGAGAAGGGCTGGACACCATTGAAGACTCCCCCCGAAGTGGTAAGCTTGCAACTGCACGCACGCCGGACAACGTACAGAAAGTGAAGGAATTGTTGGCCAAGGATCGTCGTGTGACAGTGCGAATGATAGCGGAGGAAGTGGGAATGGGTCGTGAGATGACCCACCTCAGGATTTTGGTAAACGGAAGCTTTGCTCCCGACTTGTGCCCCACACTTTGACGCCGGAACCAATGCAAATTCGACTTGACGCCTGTAGAGACTTCATAGACATGGAGGATCGAAACTCAAATTTCCTGAAAACCATTGTCACGGGTGACGAGACCCAGTGCCTTAAGTATGACTTCGACGGCAAGCGTCAGAGTATGGAGTGGCGGGGTCCAGGGTCGCCGGAAATCAAGAAGGTGCGAAGTGAGAAATCGCGCATCAAGACAATGCTCGTGGTGTTCTTCGACTCAAAGGGTCTCATCCATAAAGAATTCCTCCTTGAGGCACCACTTTAAATGCCGCTAAGTACGTGGATATACTGAAACGTCTCCTGCAACGGATCAATCGGGTACGCCCCCAGTACACCAAGCAAGGCAACTGGACCCATCTTCACGACAATGCCCGGCCACATACTGCCTTTCTGGTGCAGCAGTTGTGTCCTTGAATCACCCCCCCCTACACCCAGACTTGGCTCCCCAGAACTTTTTCTTGTTCCCCAAATTGGAATCAGCCCTGAAAAGTCACAGGTTTTTGGACATTTTGGACATCCAACGCAATGCTACGACCCAGCTGAAGGCCGTCCCTAAAGACGACTACGCCAGGAGTTTTGTACAGCCGTTCTCAGATGTGCATTACCGCTTACGGGGATTACTTCGAAGGACAGTAACAGATGTTTCATGCAAGACAACAATCCACTGTAACTATAGACACATTCACCGAACTTTCAGGACAAAGGTTGTATTCATTCATCGTATTATTTTATCTTTTATAAAAAGTACTTGTTATTTTACCATGTGGAGCTTTTCCTTGTGGAGTTTGCCCCCCAACAGGGAGAAAAGGGAGTATAGATTTCTACAAGTATGGTAGGGTAGTCAGCAACTAAACCTGGCGTTGAAAAAATACATAAGCCCCAATAGTCACTCTCTTGAAATGCTCACACGTTCATTTTAAATTTTATGAACGTTTCTAATGAGTCAAATTAGAATTCAAGAAAGAGGGCGCAGTGGCCCAGTTGGCAAGAGCAGCGGGCTAGTGATCTGAAAGTCACTGGTCCGATGCTCGTCACTGACAAATCCACTGCCGCGTACACTAATGGCGGCTGGTACACGGAAAATTTATCGTGGCTGCCATGTCCTCCAAGTTCTCAAATTTACCTCTGGAGATGCGGTGTCAAGTGTTCCGGTCTCGTCACTTGACTCGGTTCAAGATCACGGGACTGGTCCTTTGGCCAAGTCGGACTCCGACCCTTGTGGTGCCAGTCAAAACAGGAAAGGCACTTTCACTGCCCATAGCCTTCGGGACTTGACCTGATGTTACTGTCGGTCAAGCGGCATAAGCAACAACAGCAACAGAATTAAAGTAATTTAAGCGTATTAGAAAGTATAGGGAAACGAAATTTTAAGTTAAAATATAAGTCCTATACAGTTATTCACAGAAGGTTACTGGTATCTAAAACCTCTAGCACCTACCACATATCTGCACTCTCGTGGGGCTGTTTGCAGTGTATATCGGTCAATACAGGAGGCTTGTTATATAACACATCAGTTTATTGATGAAACCTGTTCGCAATTACTGGTCTATACTAATAAAGAGACAAGTGGATGTCGAGAGATCACGTGACCGTAACTCATTCGGGTGGCCACTCCTCGAAAATAAATGGCCGACAAATATACAGGAAACGGTGCAATTTTTTTTTCTCATGAAAGTACATAAATGTTACATATTTGGAAAGAGCTTCGAAAACTGATAATTTTTTCTGCGTACACTTATTCTGTTAATTCAATAGTTTTAGAGATATTATCATTCTAAAATCACTCACTGCTGAGAAACCAAATCATATGGTGCAGTGGTGCTGCCATCTGTCGGCAGCGACGGGAATGAAAATTGAAAGGAATTTATTCACTTGAATTTAATACATTTGTAGGATTTTTTTCTTTTGTGGGGCCCAAAGTACATAACTATGTTACACGGATGGCTTGAGCGTAGCTAGGCGAAGCCCGAGCCTAGCCGGGCGAAGTCTGGCTAGTATATAATAAAAACATTGAACACTAGCAATATTGCAATAACAACTACTATTGCGCTTACAGTTAAAAACACAAAATAAATAATATAGTACTGATACTAATAACAACAAAAAATATTACGACTCGTCCCGGTTAACTGGAAGCACAAGAGTTCTGTGAGGCGATCTTGGTGGGCAGCTTAATCGGAACTTAGGTGTGGCATGGTGAGGCAAGCGCTGGAACTCGGGAACACTCTTCAGTCTCTGAAGTTGAAGCATCTGGTACTACGGCAAATGATGACAACTACCAGAAATATTCTGTATCCTGAGCACATGAAGAGTTCTACGGGAACACTATGTTGAGAGCGTGCAACCAGGCGTGCCCCATCGCTGCTTCGTCGTGTCGAGTCGAGTGAGATCCGCTTGTATGCTGCTCCGGGGAAGGCTCGCACATGCGCAGGCGATCACGCTAGGAATTTGCATGGAAATCTACATAACGATTTCCTCTTTTTCGCGTGACCGCCACATTTCTTTTACCTCTAGATTTTAGGGCCCCGGGTGGCCTAGTGGTAGCTCGTTGGGCTTCGGAGGGTACTCAGGTCAAATTCCGATGAACGCCAAAAATACCTCCGTGGCTAAGTCAGATATGGGAGCGTTAAATCAACAGACCGGAAAGTCCTCCTATGAAGCCAGTAGGTAGGAGAAGGTACGTGCCCTCCGTACGTCACCCCTGGGGGGTACGAAGTCAAAATTAAGGTGGTACCAGGGGGTTATGTTGGTTCGCCCATCATCCTGCCCCCATCGAAAACAAACAAAGGTTCTCACGAATAAAATGCGAATGTCTTCATTAACAAGTGACCAGTACTAGTAAACAGGCACCTTCAGATTTCGTCTTTTGGCCCGACTACAAACTTCATTCAAGGGCCAAGATAGAATTTTTTACGAATATTTAAGTGCGCCGTATTAATTTGTATAAGCCGTGTTATTGATGAAAATGCTGGAAAATCGGCAAGTCATGCACACTAAAAAACTATTCGAGACGAATTTTATCACCCCGAATTACAGTTGGACGCAACTGGACAGCAATTTATCCCCCTTTGCATGCTAAAACGTTGCGTGAATTCATTGTAGATTTAAAAATAGCAATAATTCTGTGCTAAAATCGCATTTCTGTTGCTCCACCTAAATTTGTCAACGTATTTCCATTTAATGATAGTTGCACGCAATGCGCCTAACATTTTCTGTTAAAAGTCCTCAAATTATGAAAATAGGTTTGCACCTGAAAATGAAATCTAAAACTTGAAACCCAATTACGGCAAATATTCTTCAGATACAGCAGAAGAACGTGAATTTAAAACCTGCAAGAAGAAATTCTTGAAAAAAAGATATACGTTGAGATAAAACTAATGAAATGGAAGTAGTCATGTAATTGTAACATTGATCCTGAAATGAACTTGCGTTTGATTAAAGAAATGAATACGACCTTTTTAAGAGTAATAAAGTGAATGTAATTTAATGCTGTTCTCCGTTGATCCAGGTACTAAGACAAAATGGGATTGAAGGAAGATATTTAATTTTGGATAATGTAAAATCTTTATTACAAGCTTCATTAAAATCTGAGAAGCAACAACTCAAACCTTGTGTTTTACAAGCGTATCGCAAAGCTTAGAAATGAAATTTTGATGAAACTGTAATAAGGAGGGAGAAATCGGATGTTAAATTCTCTTCTGCTTTTAAATGATTTCCTTAGCACTGGCTTTCGATTTCTCTAAGTAC
>OU015495.1:212742179-212752179 GCA_907164885.2 Dolomedes plantarius
TGAGCCAAATCTCATACGTTGCACTGGTCTCAAATTTGTTGTATTCAAATGGACTGTAGACTAATAAATTATATCAAAACCATTGTCGACCATACGACACACGAATTAATAACAATTTTATTTACTTAAACGAATTATCTACAATACTAATGTATGACAAAATCAATACATGAAACATCGACCATACGATGTGCTAGCGTAACAAACTTTTTATTCAACAAGCGATTTCAATCAAATTCTAATGTCTTTTAATTTACGATGCCAACATAAGAAATAAAAACTATGATACCTATATTGTATTCTTTCAAGAGCGCGTTTGGCGATTGCCAACATAGCCATTGGCGTCAACAGTCCTTATATGCAATATAAAAGCAAAATTAAGGGAGAAAGTTAAAAATTGAGTCATAAGGAGCATTTAAAAAAAGTAATTTAATTTCAATTTTTTAATTATAAAATTTTTTTTAATTATAAAATTTTGAAATATGCAAAATGAAAATATGCAATTTTGAAATATGAAAAAAAAGGAAATATGCAAAATTTCATATCTCTGAGGTAAAAATTTCAAAAATCGCTTTGAAAGGTCCACCATCCCCTTAAAAAAACTTTTCAAATTCTTTTCTATGTTGACAAGGGGAAAAGAAAAGTGAATTTGAGGGCTGGTAAACGTGAACGTCCTCCCATCTTGCGCTCTTTACACAATCTACTCGGAAATTTCACAGTTTTAGTTTTGATACGGTTCTCGGATGATTAGCCATACAACAAGCCTCCGGGTTCTCTGTCATGCATCGCCCCGTCATCTTACACGATAGTCTAACAATAGCTACCTGCAAGTATGTGCATAATCGTGAGTGACGTTTAATATAGGTGCTAAGAAAATTAACTTATTTCAAAGAAGGAGCGTTTCGGAGGTCTCGACATTTGTAACACCTGGGCCTGTAAGTGCTTCAAATATGAAAAAAAAGGGGGTAATCGGAGAAATATTATTGCCAGTTTGGGTTGGTTGGTTGAGTCCATAGGAGAGACAATATTGAACCATGTGGCGTAAACACAGCTCTAGCAATTTGTAGAGATATGTACATATGTTTCCTGAGAATGACCACCTATGGCTTGAGAATAGTTTGACTACTAACATTACTAGGCAAGTTCTTCTACGATCTCAGTTCGAGAGCAGTTTCTACTATTTAGGAAACGTTTTTGTGGCATCTGGGGGAATCTTCATTCCCTTAGGGAACCACTTAGGTTCACTTAGGGAACACATCACCTTAGCGGAGTGCTCTTGTAATAATGTTGTGTTTCTGTTATCATTTATTTCACATACCTGCAACTTCTTTTTTATTGAACTACCTGTCGTAACGCTTTTATAACGTTTTCATAAAATCTGTTATTTTTCCCTTTTAATACGAACGTCATAAGGGGGTGTTCCCCTATGCATGGTTTCGATATCCAAATTTAGATACGTTCCCCATCTATACTGCAAAACATTCGCGAAAAACACGATTTTTGTCTCTGCATAAGAATCCACTGCTCAGTGTTGCCAACTTGGGGGTTTTCCCCCTAAATTTCGGGATAAGTTAGATGAAAAAGGGTGTTTTTAGAGGCCACGTTTTTTAGGGGCATTTTGAGGGGGAACATTTTTTAATATATTGTACAATCGAGACGCGTTTTTTTTAATTAGATTATAAGTTCCATGCATATGTTAAATGTAAATAAACCTCCATTTCATTATGTAAGCGTGTATTTTCTATTTATTTCAATTTATCTCCAAACAGGATGCCATTTGGAACCAGAATTTCTTTTAGGAAGGTCTAGGGGATCTCAAGTTGGGTTAGGAGAGAACAGGGGGATTTCGAGAAGCCGCTAGGGGGAGGCGCTTCGTAGCGGTTGGCAACACTGCCACTGCTCTTCATGTGAATTCCAGAAAAGGGGTTGCAGCCATGACACTTCCTGCGCTGTTCCAGTATACACAATTATTCACCCCCCCCCCCCCCCCCCCACAACACAAAAACACTAACCTTTGTTTCTCCAGCCTTGGCTGCACTGCTTGGCGAGCGCCAACTCGCCAATCCGACATCTGGTCAAGTCATCTACTAGATCACTTGACCAAGCTTCGACTGGAGAGAGAAGTTGATTGCGAACAGAGAGCCCCCGCACACCGCCTTGCTGCTCGGACGTAAGCTGTGATGATGAAGGAAGCTGCCTGTCGAAGCATTCGCTTTGTCACCCGGTTCTACCGCCGATGGGAGGACCACCCTCCAGAAACTATCTCGATGTCCTTATAATAGTGTTATGGCCTTAAACCATCCTCTTCTTCTATAGTAACTTAATAAATAAGTGATTGTCACATTTAAAAATGCAAGTTGTCGCATTAAAAAGCAAGAGGAGTCGGGCGTTGCTATTAAATACTCAGTATTGGAAGTACCCAGATATTAACATGACTATATATGGCCATGGCTTGTTAAACTGGAAAAGAAACAAAAACAAATGACAGTAAAGAATGACTACATGTTGGATCATCACCTAGGTTTATTATTTTTTTTTAATTGTAGAAAAGAGAGTGGGCTTATGGTCCGTGGCTTAATGCCAGAATTGCAGATTAACACAGAGGAGGCTTAATGCCATCGAGGATCCGGTGGTCGGAACTGCGGGGCAGAGCACGATCCAACTTCGACTGGATTCCGCGTCGTTCCTTCGTCTCTCGTATGCATCCTTCCACGGTAGCAGCAGGCCTCTATCAGTCCTCGTAATTCAGCGTTCCCTTCCTCGGATGCTGGGTCTCGCCAAATTGTGGCACCAACCTTGTGAAACAAAAGGTTACATGTCTGTGTGTCCTCGAGGAAAGCGAGGAATTGTGAAAAATGTCGATGCAACCCTTCTATTAGAATGTGCAGGAATTTCCTGATAAGCGCGGGAGGTTTTGAAAGCATCCCAAAAGTGGCTTTTGGTAAAATTCAGTAGACTGTCTGGGGAAAATATGGAAATGGGGGAATTCAAGCCTTGCATGGGGAAACGTCCCCTTTATTGCGTTGAGTAGAAGTATAATACAATTTGAATTAGTAACAAAGCGTTACGACAGTGATGATCATCCATTCAATTTGTTTTTCTTTGCTGTCACCAGTTTTTCTTAATTTTTTTAGAGCAGCCAGAACCAACTTAGTCGCCATTATGCTATGTTCCATTTTTTCCTGAAGTGACATTACTATTGCCATAACCAGCTTTCCCGTGACATTATTGATGCCGTTTCTAACCTGAATCTATATGACACTATCTCTAAGTCTGAATCTGGATATTGCATCCGCATCACATAAAGTAGCCAGACTTGACAAATCATTATTAATTTGTCTAGCCTCTTTGGTCAATGTATCAGCAGTCTCCTTTTCCTCGATGCCAACATATGCCGGCATCTATGAGAGGGTACTGTTCTTCCTGAACAGGTTGATCCTGTTTAGTAGATGGTAAATATTCTGTACCTGAATTGAGTAGCCATGTTGTACAGCCTCAAGAGCTATCTTTGAGTAACAAAAAATAATTATTCCTTTAGCTTTAGGGGTTTGGGTACTAATAGCATAATCCGGGCCGATATTTCTCTCCAAAACCAGTTGGAATTATTTTTCTTAAGCCCTAGTCTTGACGGCATCTTCAAACCACACCATAAATCTTTGCTGGTTATGGGAGCTCCATACAGGTCAGTCAACGTTGCTTCCTGTGAAAGGACAGGACAAGAACGTCTCAGCCTGAGTTGGGATTCGAAACCAAACCCACTCCATGGAAGCTCAAGACGCCAACCACTATTCCATGCTGGTGACACCGGTCGGAATGTTGGGATATCAAATTCCTTTTAAACAAAATTGTTGAAATTCGTAAAAACCCAACAGGAAAGCAAAGTTTCTAATTCCATCACTTTTGGAATACGTGCTGTGTCATTGCAGAAAATTGTACAGTAAATATTTGTTTCCCTCAAAATGACGCTATCATACAAAGAAGTGAAACAGTATCTTTTATTATGGTAGAATAATCATTCCACTCAAATTCATATAGCAATCATGAAATTTATTAACACCTCTCAGGATCTTTTTTCCCTCAGGCATAATTAAACGAAATTACCTATTTCATTCTGAGACACATCATAGATGATTGTTACGCGCTTCGCCTTTAATAATTAAGTTGAAACTTGTTTTCCAGGAGTTAATTAGAGCACAATGTTGCCATGCTGAAAATGATAATGACAAGTGGAGAAAGTTTCTAATGTCGTTCCGAAATTGTTTGTGTTCGTTATACGGCTGAGGTTTTGATGGCATGGTATAATTACTTTTGTAAATTATTATTCTATGTATGATCAGACAGACCTTTTTCTTCGTTAAATGCATGCATGGGTGAATGAAAATGTTTAGGGTTTTATAAATGCCTCCGGGACGGAAAGGAAATCTGGCATTGCAGTGAAAGTCTAACATGTAGCAAAACTTTTCTACTTTCTTCCACCGTACAACTTTTAAATTTAGTCGGGGAGAGGAGGTGGTTTGCAAAAGTGCGATTATAAGATATCGTTAAGTTTTAGAAAATTAACTCATTTAGGAAATTAATGATCACCAAAATGTATTGCCGGATTTTCATATCGAAATGAAATATAATATCCATTCCTTACACATGGACATACACACATATAATACATATGTAATATATATACACACACACATATATGTATAGTATATATGTGCGTGTGTTTGTTTGTTTGTGTTTGTTTAATAGATGTGCAGGGCTTTGATTAAGGCACACTGTTCAAAAGTTATTTCTTCTGTTGTTTTATGTACAACTTATTACAAAGTAGACAAAAAACGTCATTTTCAACCAAGTGTATTAACGTAATATAACGTGAGTGTATTAACGTAATTTAATTAACGAAAATTATACTCTAGAATTTCTCTCTTGGTTGCTTTCTCTCTGGTTGAAACTATGGCAAGAGTCTCTTGTGCCTTTCTGCCAGACTCTTGTGTTTTTTTCCTTTTAAAAGCCGAATATAAATGCTTCGACGATCATTATCAGATTAGTTGATGAGTCCCCTATGTCATAAGTTTTAAAACCGAAGATATTAGCAAGTATAATTTATGACTATGCATGAGTCAACAAAACCATATGGAAGAGGGTGAGAAGCAGCTTCTGTTAGTCGAAGGACAAGACTATCTTAGCTCCTTCGCCTGCTGATATTATCTGAGCATAACGGAATGGCCTTCACGTCTTGGGTGACCCTACCAGGAGAATATGCCCACTCCGCCCAGTGAAGCTGCCTCCCAGGAATTGATTTCTCGGGAAATTGAGTCCTATTCTTTAAAATAGTGTATTGATCCCTCGGAGGGCCTGCCGATGATTTTCTTTCAGTACAATCTTGATTCGCCTGTTAACAAGAAAAACCATATTCCCACCCATCTTAGGCAGATGGCATTGAAACTCATCAATGGTATTCGCACATGAATCACACAAAAAAACATGTATATATATACTCAAATCAGAAGGTGGGGCGATCGTAAATATCAAACCGAGACACGTCTGCACATTGTGGCTCTCGGCGCTCAACTGTGTTTTGTCTCGAAGCTTAAAAACCGGCGTTGCCACCACTCACCACTAAACTGCAGATCTCGTGCCGGCGACAAGCATGCTCAGAGAATTCCCCATTGCATCCAACCAGTCGTCTGTTTTAACCTAGTACGTCTTTTATTGACGAACTACGAAACACCGATTAATTAACTACCAAAGAAATTGACTACGTGGTAACAAATTGTCTGTTTAAAAAAAAAATTCAGAATCCTTTGTGCTTTAAAAATAAGTAGGTATGAAAATAATTTTTCCCAAAGTTAAGATTGTCATAGTGCGGGGTAAAATCTGCTGGAAAAATTTGCTTCTACGAGAAATGTAGTCACTTATACGGTTATTAGAAAAAATAAATAACGAAAAACTGCAGTTTCTTGACCATGAGATAAATATTAAAGAAACTGAATCATTCCATAATTAAGGTGATTTAAATTTTATTAACCAATACTGCTGAAATTACGTCGGACTGAAACAAACCGACTAAGCGGTTGTAAATTTCAACAATCTAAAGTAAACCACCCATATTGAGTCTAAACGAAAAATTTCTAAAAAACAAAAAACTGAATTTTTTTTACTATTCCGGCTTCTAAAATTAAACATGACTGCAAGATTCGAGGCAAACATTTGAGATTTTTCATAAATTGACTCTGTTCCCTGTTTTTGCATTTCTCTCAGTTCACTGATGTTATACCGGAGTTGCCAACGTCAAAAATAAAATAGATATTCACTTTTATATAAATAAATATATATATATATATATATATATATATATATATATATGCGAAGGAATTTTGCCCATGAATTGAAAGATAATATCTGGAGTTTCCTTTACATTTTTTGAAATCCTTGAACGATAAATTATCTACCATTTTTGTGCGGGCATATCGAATAGAGCTCGTTTTCTCACAATTCTTCTGAGTTATTCTGTTTGTCGCTTTCTGTTTTTGAACTATTCCTTTACCCATACGGTCTTAGAATTTGACTGCAAAAGAGAATAGAATAAATTTTAAAAAAAAAGCTCGAAAATAAAAACTGATAGTCTAGTCGGATCCAATTCTCGAAGCCTTTCAGATCGGAATGAATTCTATTATTTGAATATTTGATTCAAAACATTCAAACTCCCGAACGTAAAGTTTGAATATTTAAAACAAATTTTCAGTTATGGATATTTTGCTTCAGTATCTGTCAAGTTTTACAAACAACTGTTAGGATTTTCCTCTCCTGTAAAAGAAGTGACGAAGGTTTGTAAACGTACACGATTTTCGCCTCGAACCGATCGCTTCAAAACAAAACGGACGTAAAAAAAAATAAAACCTTTGCTTCATTCTTTCCATTTTAAACATGCTATTGGAAAATATAAACTATTCGCAATTAATTATTTTTAAAACTTAGTCGAAGAGCTTGTTGAATTTGGGAGTGAACTTTCAAGTGCCTGTTATTTAGAGGAAAACAAATACATGAAAGAACATAAAAAATTACCCTACTTTGAGAGATATTTATCCTCTAATCATCTACTCTTGTTTCATTGTTCAAGAATGTGCTATTATAGAACATCATGTGCCCTTACACTTCTAATTATATTCCAAACTGTATTTATAATGATTTCTTTTCTCAATCGTTCTTCAAAATTTACTAATTTTTTTTATGTTTCTTTACATTCAAGACTATCTTTTAGATTTTTCTTTGCACTAACCCTATTGGATTCGCTCACCTCAATGTTATCCTATGGAGAAAATTTTTCTACTATTCACAGCTACATAAATGCTGATAACCCAACAAAAATGTTATTTTCAGATAGCCTGAACTTTTTGCACCTTGCAGCAGGATTCATTTTAAAAAGTTTCGCCCACCAAAGGAATTTAGGAGAGTATAAAACACACTATATCAGATTATTTTTTTTCCTCGAATAATTTAAATTTTAAATATTATTTGCATTTTTAAAAAAAAAAGAAAAATGCCCCAAGATGTAAAATTTTTTCTCTATTACGGAGTATAAATTAAAAAAAAAAAGACTACAGTGCAGACACAAATACAGACTTACAACAACACTACTTACTAAGTTTCAATAATAATTTTTGCATATTTGTGATTTTAAAACATTAGGTATATTTCTACACCTATTTAAATTTTAAAACACCCAAAAATTTTTCTCCAGGACAATAAGATTTAAAAGAAACTGAAAAAGCCGATTAAAATTTCAAGTCAAATGCTATAAATTCTTAGTAAAATATCTCTCTATTCTAAAAGAAAGTAACTTCCGCTGAAGCTGTCAAAAGCTTGTCACGCTATCTGCTCCGAAACCGCTGGGGGTATGGGGTCGAGAGCGATACCAATGGATGCAGAAAAATAGGGGAGACCAAAGTAAGACATGTCTCATCTTCGTCGGACTTTAAGTTTTTTTTTATTTTATGTGTTTATGGGAAAATATTGACTTCTTCATCTTCAGATTACGATAACTCGCCAAAAATTGATCGTAGAATTTTGATCTTTTGCAATTTAAGATTACAGACATTTCTCTTTCAAACTAGACCCTTTGTTTAAAAATATTTTAAAACAGACTAATATTTTCATCAAAAAATTAAACACAGTTTTTCAAGAAATATCGTCCCCTATGTGGATGTAATATCGATGCTCCTCGAGTTTTTATTACAAAGGAAATATTTACATCATCTGGAAGCTGAAAGCTTTCTCATTCATAAAACCTCATTTCAAGTCTATATCTTAAATTTTCGATTTTTAATTGAATTTTAAAAGCCGATAATTCAACAGTGTGAAACGCCCTTCGCATTAAGGGTGACAACAGTAAATGGATGGAAGCTGTTACATTGCCCGAGAATCACCCCTATGTATCTCGCTATTAGCCATAACAGAGGAGCGAGCGTAGCGAGCCTAGAGGCGAAGCCCCTAGTTTTATTAAGAAAAAATTAGGTGCATGTTTTTGGTAGCATCATTATACACGTATCCTGAAAATATGAAAGCAATATCTGCATTAGTTTCCTTTGTACCAGGGGTGTCAAACTCAAAGGCTACCTTGGGCCAAACAAACAAGGTTTAACTATAGGTGGGCCGCAAAAAAATCAATATAATAGAAACGTAAGTTTATTTACCTAATTACAGTATATTCAACATAAATATATGCATTTTGTTTAATAATAGCAAAAATAGAGTATCATTAAAAAAACATTTAGCGAATTATTCCTTTCTTATTATAATTCTGTCGGTTATTTTATTATATATTATTGTGTGCCAAATATTGGCCGGGCCGCAAAAATGTTCGTCGCGGGCCGCGAGTTTGACACCCGTGCTTTATACGGTGCGCGCAAGCATGAAAATGATCATTACGAGAAAAAGACATTCAAAGTTCCCACACTGGTAATGTCTCCATTGGAACTGCTTCTTTCATGCCATAGTTTTAATGTTCTAGTTGGAATATTTTAACGCGGTTGTTTTAAATGATTGAGAAATGTCCAAATATTCTAAAAATGCAAAAAAGTAAAATTCGATTTTTTTTTAGAGGTTCAGCCTCACAATATCACATTTCCGAAAAAAATTCTCGGAGTGGTCTATTTTTCTGAACACTTAGTGTGCATTGTACGGGGTTTAATTGACAATTCATTTTAGGCTGATTAGCAAAATTAATAAGTTTATTATATTTGTCAGGGCAGAATATTAAAGGTGTTGCAATATTTTTAAATGAAATGACAGTATATGTAAATCTACTCATTTGTAATAAATTCCCACTTTTGGAAAATCCTGTCAAAAAATTTCTTCCTGCATGTGATTGTTTCGCTGTAAGAAGTTCTTTTAAAATTGCCTCCAATATAACGTTACACACAATAAATCACATTTCCTAAATCACTTTCTATATTTCTCATACAGAATATTTCATAACGTTTACGCATTGTATGTGTTTTTTATTCATTGATATGAAACCGTCGTAATTATGTAGCTTCGCTTTCGCAGTACCGCTTAAAGTCAGCAGTGTTTTATTTTGGAATGGAATTTCAGCAAACTCCAATTTAATGTTCTAGAATTTAATATCCTCCTAAATTACCTTAACAATGAAGCATTTATTTATCTAAATGTACTATTCTTTCGTGATCAAAACACTTGTTGGTCTTCTCACAATATGAGCTTTGTCGTTTTCTAAAATCCGCTATAACTCATATGAACCACTAGCTGAAAACCCGCACTTCACTACGGAGTACATTCAAATTAAATACAACGGTCAATGTATGCAATTAATGCCAATATATATATATATATATATATATATATATATATATATATATTATATATATATATATATATATATATATATATATATAATAATACGACGATCAATGTATACAATTGATGTAAAATATATATATAAATTGTAAGGGATATTTAATTTTTTTGGATAATATGCAATCGTCTG
>OU015495.1:212757179-212824679 GCA_907164885.2 Dolomedes plantarius
AAGGGTGCAAGAAAACGTTTTCTATGGTAGTTGGACGTAATGAAGTTTTCGGGAGGGTGTTTATACCTCTTTGAATACCAATAGTCTCAGACCAAGAGTCACCTTCTAGCTTACGTTTCACGGTTTGATAACGTGCTGAATCTAATAATGTCACGATTTCGTATGTGATAGTGGACACTTCCCAGAAGATTTATTGTGTTTCAGAGTTCAGGAAGCCGCAACCAGGTTGCGGGAGGTGGGAAAAAAGAGTCCCTGTCTTTGTTTGTCAGTGGAACAAAGTGAAATAGGATCCGCACGGTTAGGATGCCTCCGGGTCAAGCTAATAGGACAGTGTTTAACTAAAGCGTTTAAGGGGAAACTATTATGTTATGTTTAACAAAGAAAGGGACGCATTTTACGACTGTATTCCATCCCATCTTATCACTCTTTCTTTTAAAAAGAATTAAGAAAGAAATTCGTACTTTTTGAGGGTTCAAGTGGCTTTTTTTTGAAAAATGAAAGGAAAGCGAAGATTGTAAGCTGATTCTTAAAACCGGTGGATTGATTCTTTAAAGCGAAAATTTTAACATGGAAATAATACTTTGTTTTTTGCGATATTGATTTTTCTAAACGGTTGATTCTTATAACCACTGATCACTATAAGCGGTGGTTACTGTATTTCGTCACCCTGGCTATTAAGATACAACGCATGCTTACGAAGGCAATTATATCCCTTTCAGTTGTTCCGCAATGTTGAAACGAATTCTAAAATATATTTACTTTTGTGTTAAAGGCACGAGTGGATAAAGCTGTTATGTCACAACTTTTCAAAAAAAAAGAATTTTTTTTTCGTCACGGATGAAGCTGTTATGTGTCTAGTATCTCCCATATGGCATCATTGAATATCTAACAAGCATGACAGTCCTCAAGATTTATCAATGGATATTCAATGATGTTAGATGGTAGACTAGCTGAAAACCCGCACTTCTCTACGGAGTACATTCAAATTAAATACAATTGTCACTGTATGCAATTAATGCCCAATATATATATATATATATATATATATATATATATTTATAATAAATGCGACGATCAATGTATACAATTGATGTAAATATATATATATATATATATATTTATTTATTTATTTATAAAAACATCGTAAGGGATATTTATTTTTTTTTATAATATAATATCCAATCGTCTGCTGCATTAGAAAGAAAAGAATATTTTTTATTCTATTTAGTTGTTATGCACGTGACGATAAATTTATTTAAAGTACAATAAAAAGAAATCCCGTGATCGGCATTTAATAAATTAAATTCTAAAAATGAATCTTTAAAAATTCACCAAAAATCAGAAAATGGAGATAAAGATTCGAAAAAGATTTCATTTTGAAGGAATTTTTAGGATCTTTCTCGTGATATAAATTTTATAACCCCCACATTATTATTTTAAATGCAAACTTTAAAAAGTTACAAAAACAGCTTAAAAATTTAATTTTAAAAAAATCTAAGAAGAATTTTTGAAAAATCTTTCTTAGTGCACCCGTACACCATAAGAAGAATAGCCATACAAAATGTCAGCCCTTTAGGTCCAGCGGTTTGGTCTGTGCGTTGTATGTCAGTGAGTCAGTTACGGAACTGTTTTATATATGTAGACTATGGCTACTCTAATTAAAGTTTTTAAGTAAATATTTCTAAAATTTCATTTAATTTTCCAAACTATTTAAATAAATTTCGATTTCTTTTACTTTTTCCAGTCATAGTTGGTGGATTTCGAATTCCTTGGTCTCTAATCTATGGGAACACTAAATATATTTTGGGACGTAGGGCAGACAGTTATGAAAAATATTGTTTCAAAATTTCATGACAACTACAGATGTTTACGAAACACAAATTCTTAAAATTTTGTCAGTTTATTAATATTTTTTCAAATATTCTCGAGAAATACGACGAAATGTCTTGAAAACAGAAGTCTTCAATTCAATCAGAGAAATTTAGATATAGAATTTTCCTGACGGAAGCATAGCCTGTAAAAAAGAAGAAAAAAAACTGAACCGAGCGTTAAGCAAAAGATAGCTGGTGTGTTCTTGACAAATCTTGAAATCGAAATTCTATTGTAGTTATGCTTTTGTTGGCGGCACTGAAATTTTTATACTTCGGTTTTGATGTTACATAATTTTGAACAAGTTGAAAATCTGTGATCTGAGAAATAATATCTTTAAAATTTTCAATAAAATCCAGAACAAATAGCGTTATACACATGAGACATTTGATTAGATTATTAGATTGCTTTGTAAAGAAATTGCATTCGACCTTTGCTTTATGCATTCACTCAGAACTACCACAAAACCTCTTAATCAGTTACTCATTTTGGATAGTGGTGCCATCTATTAGCAAATATAAAAAGTATAACTTCAGGCTGAAATGCATTACCTATATAGTGTACCAATGTGGTGCGACCATTACATATGTAGTGTAGGGTGTTACAAATAACACCTTGCAATACATTGAGAGCGGAATGCTATCTTTGACATAAAATCACAGTCTTTCAGGTATCTTCTGAATTCGCATTATAAAGCAGAATTCTAAAATCAAATATGTCTCAAAAAATTGGGAAATTTGGTTTATCATCAACAACAGCTTTATTCATTCGAATATGGCATGCTCAAGCACCTGAGTTTAAGAACTGAGAAATAACACATTATTCAGTTCTTCAGAAGCACAAATTCCTTTTGGGGGATTTTAAGAGATTTATAGTGTTTAATATTTTATTTGTTTAATATTTTATAGTGTTTAATATTTTATTTTAGACTTTTTGGAAATTTTTGGTTTTATGGAGATTGTCTAGCCTTGCTTCCATTCTTCATAGACAGCATTTCCGGACTTCGAGATTCATTCATTCATTCGGAAATTTTAGGTAGTTTATAAGGAATGTGCAAAGTTTGTTTCCACGTTTTGAAGGAATTGTCCAGTTCATTTTATGATTGATCCTATTGATCATCAGAAAAGACCCAAATTCTGAATCATTGCTTCAAAGAAAACATTCATTCGCTGTTACTGGAATATTTTAACAAGATCATATTTGTTGGCTGAATTGGCAAGGAATATCTCTTGTGTAATTTCATTGTATCACACGTTACATTCAGTGTAATCACCGATTCTGACGAACCTCAAACGGAAAGGAGGCATTCGATTTATATGTATTTGCTAATGAATATGTGGAAATGATACAATTCAACAAATTGTATTTATCATTATTATTACTATCTGTCATACAAGTAGACATTATCTGAATTTTAGCCAAAGTCCAAATAATTTCTACTGTACACTTTACTTAAAATTAAACATGTACACCTTATATGCAACCTTGGAAATTCTAACCTCCAATACAGAACTTTTCTTTGTACTTCTAATCCAATCTTATGCTAAAGGCAGCTCTCTCTGTCTTTTCCCCACAGTAAAATGAGAGATGTCAGAACACTATTACAAAATAGTAATGTCACACATGCATATAACTTTTGACATATGAACATATAGAGTATATGGTCCAAATAAAAATAAATTAATTTCGGTTCAAAGACAAGTGAATAGATTATGAGCAAACACTCATAAGATGTTTGCTCATAATCTATTCACTAGAGATAAAGGAAGTTATGAAACCAAAATTGCTATTCATTTTTTTCCTTTTAGTCCATATGAATTTCCAGGTAGAAATGATAGTGATAAATAAAAATTAACCTGTATAAACAAACTAAATGTATATCATATATATCACTTAAAAATATAAATCGAAAAAAAATTAAATCAAATATCCACTGCTGCCATCTACCACAGAATTCTCTAACTGTTTATACAAAAGTCTTTCTTTCTAAATTTAAGACGATGTCTGAGTGATGTTTTTCTAGATTCTTTACTAAAGAAGACAGCTCAATTACTTGACTCAATTTTATGATGTTTCTCAAAACATACTTTTAATAATTATAATCTGATGATTAATGTTTTACAGCACTAACAGTACATTTCCTTGAAATTAAATATTATATTGGTTTATCAAACCTCAAAAGTGGCTCAAAACTAATACTTAATTAAAATTTCTCATGAGTAAATTTTAGCTGTCTGTGTTACGAATAAAATTTATCTCAAAAGCAGACTTTTGATCTTGGTTATAAGATATGCAATATTTCATGTTCAGTATTCAAAGCACATACAAATTTAGCACGTGTAGAGAGACTCATGTATAGCGAATTTCCTAAAATATTTTGAACATTTATGGAATACTAAAATTATCTTAATAACCTGATATAGCATTGATAGTTCAAGATGCTAAAATAGTTTAAGGAGCCACAGAAATAGGTAAATTTCAAAACTTTCTCATTTGATTTCGTTGCTATATTTAGCTCAAATACTCAATAGATGGCGACACAATGTATTTTAAACATAATTTGAAATTTTAATATGTTAAATTTCATCCAATTATTATTATCAACTAGAAATGGATTTTCTAATACTTTTTCATTTTGTGATTATTTCTGCAGTTTCCTATCAATTTTTGATTTGTAGTTTCTCTTTAACTTTATAGGCCATTATGTGTAAAGTAATTACTATGCAGCCAGAAACCGACTTGATAGCATGGCTGCATGCATTGTTAAATGATAATTCCGAATGTGTGGCATCGAAATTGCAAGAATTGCAATTTAACAAACAGTACGGTGCATTAATATTTTTAACAACGGTTAAAAATTGTGATGTTAAATTATCAATATTATTATATTAAAATGCTAATATAACTTGAAAATGCCTGGGAAGAAATAAAATGTAGATGAATAACTAAACTTGTGTCTGAAATGGATCTTTGCCGTCAAGCTTCCCTATCATTTTTTCTGAATAATTTTATCATTTTTTCTGAATAATTTAATTCTTTAGTCTATATATTCACAAATAGCTATATAGCTTAAAAAGTAAAATGATTTATCTTTCGAATATGATACTCTAAAACTATATTCTGAATTTATGTTGTTTAAAGTTTTATTTTATTTTCATTAACGTTGAAACGCCCATGAAGTTCCCACGTTTTAGATTATTTATTAAAACTGTTAGAAAAGAGAATTAAAAAATATATATATAGTTTCATACGTTAGGAGAAGAAAAAGAAAGCCGCCCAACGTGGGGCTCGAACCCACGACCCCGAGATTAAGAGTCTCGTGCTCTACCGACTGAGCTAGCCGGGCTGCAGTAGAGTCTTAGAAATTGTTATACTTAACAATAAATAATTAGTTTTCTGCATGTTATTATAGGTAATATTTTTGTACACATATATGGAATCTTAGCCAAATGTCCTTTTAGATGTGATAAAAATATATAAAAATTTTTTAAGACTCTTGAGGAAATGTTCGACTGCAATTTTATAACTAGTAGGTAAAGGCGAAAAATTTAGACTCAGGGAGGAGCTATGGAAACCATGAGGGTTTAGGGTCAAAACTATTCCTAGTAGCCTGATAATCTGAAGAAATATTATAGTTCAATTGTTAAATTCATCAAAACGAAAATAGGAAACTAAAGGAAAGCAATTATTTCAGTAAAACCCATCTTCCAGAATACTGCTAGAACCGAGAAAAAATACTGCAGTTATGACAGACAGTTTTGTAGACAGTGTCCTAAAAAACGTTAACAAAATTCAACATTTTGAACTGTATTTCCTCCGGCTGTAGAATAAATTTAGTACTACTTAATGTTTGAAACTATCCGTCCCTGCATTTTCTTAAATAAATCATTACAATGTAAAATATCAATATCATTACAAGTATTCGTGTATTGTTTTGAATTGTGCCGTTTTTGTTCAAAGAAATATAAAAATTCCGAGGACTTTATAAAAGATTGTAGTTGAATGATTTAAACCTATAGCGAAAACCGTTATAAAAAGTTTACTCTTTAAATATTTAGGAATTACATACACATAACACGTTTAAAATAACACTTTGGATTCATTACGTTTGTAAAGCTTCAAATTATGTTCGCAATTTTCCACAAATCTCTAATACTTTTTTTTCGAATAGATTTAACGATTAACGATTATTTCTTGGACTTTGACATCAATTTCACTCCATATGTTTTAAACATGTCTTTGTACATGGTACTCCTTTGAACTTTTTTTTTTTTTTTTTTTCGCATCAGATTGAAATCCTCAGATGACCACTCGAAATGGAGTCCGGGCAGCTAAGATACGAATATAAAGTCATATAAATGCGCATACTTTAAACGTATATTAAAAATATACATCGAGAATAGTAAAAGTGTTTGAAGGGGGAGGGGGATTAATTCCACATGACAGCTAAAATGTGTAATAATGTTTGTTTATTATTGTTTGCCCATGCGGGGCACTTGTCAGTTAAGAAATTTGCCCTTTTTCCGCGAGTACCAGTGGTTGTTTTAAATGGCAGCACCATAATGACGAACCAACACCAACCCTTGATGCCACCTCAGTTTTGACTGAGCATCTCCTGGGGCGACATCTGGAGGGTTCGTATACCTTCTCCCACCTATTGACCTCATAAAATAGCATTCCGGTCCAGTGGCGCACCCAGGATTTTTTCTTGGGGAGGGGGGGGGGCGAGATGAATGGATAAAAATATTTATAATGCATGGGGAAGGGCCGACATGAATGAATAAAAATATTTATAATGTAAAATCAATATTTCTACTTCTTTGAGGAGGCCAGGGCCCCCCTGGGTGCGCCCTGGGGAGGCCCCCCTGGGTGCGCCACTGTTCCGCAGTCTGCCCAAAGATTTTACGGGGCCTGAGGCAAACTTCTGTTGGGGGCTCCAAGAAAAATAAAAAATGGAAAGAGACGAAAACACACATCCAAATTAAGTTATTCATATTTAAAATTTTATTACATGAATGATTACATTATTTATTTACATGAATTTATTACATTTTATTACATATTATATTTCATTGCACTGCTCTCTTGTTATATTTTCTGAGGAAATCTAATAAATAAAATTTGTAAAATTTTTTGGGGGCCCCTCCGGCAGGTGGCCCCCCCCCCCTCCTCTGGGCGGCCCTGCTGTTCCGGTCTGCGAATTTAACGTGCCCACATCCGGTTCAAGACCTGTTCGTACTGAATCCAGAGCGTCACGTAGCCTCAACATTAAAATTTTAAACCAATAGCAGAGCTCAATTCATTGACCACTCGATATGTCAAAGCTATCACAGGACCTGCTGGGCGGCAACGTAGTGACGTAACGAAACGCAACGCTTCGGATGCAGTTGTGAACAGGCCTTTAGACACGAAAGTGTTTAATGGCGTTCTTCGGGATTCGAACTGAGCACCCCCAGGCCGAAGCCCAAAGCATTCCTCACACAACGTCCTTTGAAACTAAAACAATTCGAAATAAATAAAATCAATTAAATATAACTAACTTGGAGTAATTTATATAAGAGATGCAGTCAACACGTATTGATAAATAAAATTAAGTCATACTAAATTAGATAGCTGTTATTATAAAATATGTATTACGAGTAACAAAATTAACCTTATTATTTCGCTAAGTCCGTGATATTAAGGTTTATGTTATAACAATGCACGCAAATGTTAATAATGATCCATAAATTGAAAGCTACCAATTATGCGGCTAGTAATACTGTCATGATAATTACTCCTCGAGAGTACATTAAGTAAATTAATTATGCATTTAAACTTCTCATTTAAGGAACAGGATATGTTGATTTGTCTGCGATAAATGACACATATTTGTTCATATTTAACCATTGATCAGAGATTTGATCAAAGAATTAAAGTTTTCAGTCAGAAAAATATGAACATTTAGCAGATTAAAATTTATATGTAACAGCTTTGAATGGTTATGGTAGATCAGTTCTAATTTTGCTGTTAGTAATATTAATTATTATGTCATCTTCGATACACCGTCGTAACTTGCATTTATTAACATTGTTGTTGTTGGAACATGATAAAACATTTATGAAAGCTCAAATATATTTATAACATTTATAAAAACTGAAACAGCCAGAGTGTTTTTTTTTTATTATTTATTTATTTAAGCATTACTTTCTTCGGGGGTGCCCTTTGTGTTGTCTGCATACTATTTCATTTCAAAGTACAGTGGTACCTCCGAAAAGCGGACAGTCACGGGACCAAAAGTTTTGTCCGTTATTAGGAGGTGTCCGCTATTGGGGAGGACAACCTTTTTATAAAAAAGTTTTTGCTGTTCTGTTTGACATTTGAATAAAAATTACGGCTGCAATTTTAATTAAAAAGGAAAAATTAATTAGGAAAGAAAAGAATAACTATTTACTACATTACCTTTTAATTGTGTGTTAATCCTTTTATCTTACATTAAATAATCCCAAAATTCAATGTATAGTAGGTAAATCATTTTAATTACTGCTAAAAAATCTCTTAACAAAGTTTGATTTATCTTTTTTACACAACAAACCTGTTTTTCAAGATGAATCTTCATAGGATTTAGCTTTGCTAGTCCCTCCGAATTTCCGTTGTTCAGAAAGAACTGTTTTAGTTGTTCGCTGTATTTCAGTGCTTCCGAATAATCTTTGATTTTGCAGTCTTCCATTGGCGATTCCTCAACATCATCCTCAGAAAGGGCCAGTGCTTCAGTGGTGGCCCGATGAATGAAATTGGAAACACGCAGGTTTTTTTCCTCAATGGATAAACTCGTCGTCGATCTTGACTTCCTCTTCAACGCTGACATTTGAATCCAAATTGGCTATTAGATCCGCAAGTTCTTTTTTGCTTTTTTCGGTAGCACTGTCAGTTGCCACTTCGCTTGTACTCAAAAATCCCGTCTTCTTAAAACATTTTTAGAACGCACCCAGGTTCCACCTTTTTAAGGGCTGACGTAGTCCAGGAAATTGCATCCAAAACAGACACCGATTTTGCCAACTCTTCGCTGGATTTGCAGGAGATAATCCGTGAAAGCACATGTCTCAGAAGCAGCTTTCTGTATCGTACTTTAAAGCTGAGGATAATTCCCTGATCAAGTGACTGTAGCATCGAAGTGGTGTTAGGAGTCAAGAAAATTAAATTAACACTTTTTAGCTTTAAATCATCAAGTTGGAAAGTAGCATTGTCCATGAACAGATTGATTTTTCTCTTTTTATTTTGTTGTCTAACTCCACCAACCAATCGCTCATTATCTCAGTGGTTATCCACGCTTTATTATTTGACTTCCACGAAACATTAAATTTTCGCACATTAATGTTCCTGAAACATCTAGGCTTCTTAGCTTTATCAATAACAATTGGAGTTTCGAAGTCTCTCAGCATGTTGCAACGCAGCAAAAGAGTGAGCCGCTGTTTTGAAATTTTCCCGCCACTACAATTTTCACCCTCAAAACATAAGGTCTTGTCCGGAAGGACGCGGCAAAAGAGGCCAGAGTCATCGGCATCGAAAATGTCTCTGTCATCATATCCTTTGCACAAAGATTTAAGCTTTCCAATCCAATGTGTTACTTCATTTGAATTTACAAATTTTTCTTCACCTCAAATCTGCTTAAAAAATATGTTGTGACGTGTCCGGAATTTTTCCATCCATCCATTTGAGGCGTTAAAAGTTTCTAATTTTGAAATATTTGCCAAAATAATTGAAAGTTTTTCAAAAATACCTGTCCGCAATTCAGAGGGAATAACATGGATTGTCCTATATAAAAGGACTGGGACTCGTAAAAATGTCCGTTAATTAGAGTTGTTCGCTATTCGGGAGTGTCCGTTAAGGGAGGTTTCACTGTATTTGGTTATGGCATGTGTTAAAGTTTAGTAATTTGGTCAATTTTCAACAATATAGTTGTAACCCATGTAGGCTATAATCGATGATTTCATTTATTAATGTAATTATAAGATGATTTAAATAAATGTTACTGTTTTACTATTTAATGTTCTAAATATGTTTAAAATTTTCAAAATTAATTAACAAACTTCGGTAAAATTTGAGCCCTCATTCATGATCATATGCGTAGCGTCATGGCACGGGGGGCCCCCAACCCTCAAAAGTGGATTCTCAAAATGGTATTATTTAGTGGATTAATCAACTGTTGAAATAGAATATAATCAAGCTAAAATTAAAAAGTATTTCAAGAAAAACATCAATCCGCGTAAGTCAGTGCTCCGCAACCGCTGTGCCGTGGCACACTAGTGTGCCGCGAGGTGATCTTTACTGTGCCGCGGGACCTTTATCGACTATGATAATAAAAAAATTAATCACCGCATCAGTTAGAAATGTTTCTAAGTAAAATATTCCTCTAACTTTTTGTTAATATGAGATTTTTCTGGGTCGAAATTCTACACAAAACAAAAACATGTTGTTAGCCATACATTGTATGAATGCTCGAGCGTCCTATTTCTGGATTTCAGTTAAGACAGAATATCCACAAATTTCTGACAAGGCCATTGCAATTTTGCTCCCTTTTTCGACGACATACTTATGCGAACAAAGTTTTTCGACACTGGTTCTAACTGAAAATGACAAACGATCCTATTTAAAGGGCATTGACCACGAACTGCAGCTCTTTCTATTATAGAGCCAAATATAAAATGTGCAAATATAAAACGCACATTTATCGAAACAATCTCAAATATCTCATTAATAAATTAGTTATGTTTAAATTAACTTTGATTTATTAGGCTTAAGTAAAGACCAAAAAACAAATTTTAATATAAAAATTTAAAGAGAAAATTTTTTCACTTGTAAACTATAATTTAATATTTTTGTTCTTGCGTTGGTGTACAATTCAAAATGATTTATATAAAACTTAAATGATTATAATTATCTTGATACATAGAGCTATTTTATTGTGTTTTTTATCTAATAAAAAGATATACGTATTTATTGTAATTTATGTATTTGCAAGCTTTTTCTTGTGGTGTGCCCAGGGCCCGATTTAGAAAATTCTTGACTATAGGCACGACTCGGAATGGGGGCCCCCTAACAGTAATGTTGGCGTAAAATTTTCAAAATTGACACAAAAAAATAATAATAATCATGAATCATTGTGAAAGTAGCATTTTACCAAGAATTGGCTATTTGAAGCATATAAGCCTAGAGCATTATCAAATAACAAAAAGCAATACAACATATTAACTTCATCATTAAAACACCAATACAATGCAACCAGAAAAACTTATTAATCCCTTATATACACTATAACATACATATGATGAACTATACATATAACTAAACATATGATGAACCAATCAATCAATGAATCAAATTTGAAAGGATATATAAAAAAAATTGCTATTAAAAAGGGTAAAATTAAAAAAAAATGAATTGGGAAGTTTTTCTTTTTTTCCTTTTAAAATTAAAATTTTGGGGGCCTCCAACTTTCGGGGGCCCCTAGGCCCGGGCCTACCAGGCCTAATGGAAAATCAGGGCCTGGGTGTGCCGCGGGATTATCGAAAAAACGTTGTTGTGCCGTGGAAGATAAAAGGTTGCGGAGCTCTGGCGTAAGTATATAGCACCAAATAACAGTCGACGAACAGAAAGCAATTCCTCGCCAACAATGCGTCAGTCAAAAAATGATCACGTGACTGGCACCAAAACGATAACTCCGCTAATCAGAAATGTGTATATCTCGCTTTTTCATACTGCACTCTGCGTACGATAAGAATTGTCACTTCAAACGTGTAAAAGAGTTCTACACACTTTTTTTTTTCTTGTTGAGACTATACCACGTAGCAAAACTGCAGACTAATCTTTGACAAATTTATCAAGAACCTCAAATCATCCAAGAATTTATAAAAACTGAATTTGTTAAGATGTTTTGTAGAGAGACCTTTTTCAAGATGTGTAATTTAAATATATAGTTGTTGTGGCTAAATTGTTTGATGCACTCGAGAAGTTTGATGCACTCGAGAGTTTTTGCGCACAGTAGTTGACTGCAAAATGCTCGATTTTAAAAAAAAAATTCACTTTTTATGCATAAAAAGTCATTTTTATTAATTACCTTGAAAAATTGCATCTATAATAAACAATATTATAGGCAGTTACTCAAAAAATTTCATATAAATCAAGATTAAATCATGAGTAGTACATACAATCAAACATAGGTCTAAAAATGATACTTTTAAAGGTACGTAAAAGTGACCACACCCCTTAAGTAAATAAGTTTTCATTGTATGATAAGCAATGTTGTTACTATAAATGCTTATGCAAAATCTGCGTACAAAATCTGCTTATGCAATAAAATGCGTACTTTGTGAAAATTCAAAAATATAGCTGATTTGTCGTTGTCAAAGTTATTTGATTTTTTTCTTTTTAATTCGCTGAAAAAATTTGTATACAGTAATTTACCAACTTGACGATTATACCTCCGGTTTTAAAAAGTGTAATCTCAGATGCTTTGACTGATTTTTTTTCCAAAGGAAGATATTTTAAAGTATTGTCTGATTAAATACTGAATTGACTTCCTATTTTATTAGTCCTGATAAGAATTTATTTGTGATTGATAGAAAATGTTGCTTTTCTACTATGTGTGCGTGTGTGTTTTGGTTATTCAGTATTATTTCTCACATTTTTTTTCCATAAGAGATTATGAACAATGATAAAAAGCTTTCTTCACAATTCTTTTCTGTAATTTCATTTCCTTAATTATTAAATTATTACAAAATTCTGAACTAATTTATTCTGAAACCAATACACAATTATTCTGAAAAAGTTTATTTACTCATTTCCTTTAAGAATTTTATTGAATTGTAGCAAAAAAAAACACTTGAAATAAAGATTTTGAATGAAAATAAAAAATTGTTAAATTGAATAAATAAATTCATATTAAATACGCACTAAAATAAAACAACTTGTTTTCGCTGGGAAAAATACGAAAAATCCATATTAAAGCGTATGGTTGTCCGTGTCTAAGCCGCCCGCTAGTGCACGCGAGCGCCCTCTAGTGGCGGCGACAAAAAGGGAGACACATTTTTAACACTGAGCTGCTCCTCCTTCTGTAGCTTCATGGATCTAACATAGGAGAGAACAGGCTCAATCCACTCCCTGTATTGTACATAGAGTCAGAAATAATGCAGTCAATTGACTATGATGACGTCATTCGTTCTTTTGCACAGAAGAAAGTTCGTCGTATGATTCTGTAAATTTTATAGAATAACGCAACTATAGTAACATGTTACGATAGAATATTACAGTAGACTGTATTATTCTGATGTTTATTAAAGTCATTAAAGTCGATTAAAAATTATATGTTCTGTACTAGTGCATTTAATTAGCTAAATTTCCAAAATAGCTTCGAGATGGTGGGGGGGGGGGGGGCAAATGTCAAGTGCCTAGGGGCCCTGGGTCTCTAAGTCCGGGCCTGGTTGCAGGCTCTGAGGAACGCTGTTTGTGCGGACGAACACATGTGAGCAACTTTGAAGGTCTTTGAAAATGAAGGGTTTCTGCTTGCAGTGATGTGAAAATGGTTTAACATCTTTGATAGTTGCCCTAAGTTTTTGGACAAATTCTGATTGGGGTTGAAATTTCGTATCTTCAAAGAAATCGCATGGTAAACGAATGTTTTCACCATAAAGAAGTTCTGCTGGAGTAGAGTGGAAATCAGCTCGCCAAGTTGTCCGCAACCCGAATAATATCACTGGAAGAATTCTTGTCCAACTTTTATTTTCATGACACATTATGCTCGCTTTTAGTGTACGATGCCAGCGTTCTACGCATCAATTTGACTGAGGATGGTACGATGTAGTTCTGTTTCGTTTAAATCCTATTAATTTTGACAATTCTTGAAACAGTTGATCTTCGAATTGTGTACCTTGATCAGTAGTTATGATTAATGGTACTCCAAAACGCGAAATCCAACATTTTAACAAGTTGTCTGTTACTGTTTCTGCTTGAATATCAGGCATTGGAATTGCTTCTGGCCAGCGACTGTATCTGTCAGTGATAGTTAAGCAATAGCGAAATCCTTCGGATGATGATAAGGGACCACAAGGGCAACTTAAGCGAAGTTAGGCATCTCCAGCACACTTAACAACCGTGGACATAAAATCGAATCCCACAGCCTATGAAAGTACGAGGAAGCAAACTCCCAGTAATGAAATTCCACTAAATTTTTTATGTTAATTGAAACATTTACTCATTTTAGCTCTTAATGAAAAGAATCCAAGTTTCCATATTCAGCTTTTAGAATTTTATCATTTCTAGTGTACTTACTGACTATGTCATGGTAAGAGACCATAGTATTATAACTCTGTTATCTTGAGATTTGTGTTACTTGGGACTCTGCCTCATATGAGGAGACCATATAATACCCTTATATGAGGTAAAAATCGAAGTCTAAGGCTTTCGGGTGCACTGGAATTGGCAAAAATTCGGTACTTTTATGTAATGGGATTATATACTAAAGAGCCAAAATAACTGGTGCATGCGTGCGTATGCAAATAACGGAGATATGCAACCAATCAGCGTAACTCGATGCTATCGGCAGCGCCTATACAGAGGCTGTTCACATTTTTTAGACGATGTATATTGTATTCACAAAACTAAATTACATAAAATTCTTGTTTTAAATGATCTATTTGACATCCCTTATTCTGAACTATCTTTCGACACCGCAATTTCCAGGATAATAATGCCTTTTGAAGTGTCAGAAGAGGTATTCTATCCCATTCCTCCTGAACAACTTTCCAGAGTCCTGTAAGGGTTTTGGGACGACGTTTGGATAATGCAGATTTTAAAAGTCCGAAAGCACAAAAATCCATAGGTGATACATCGGGAGATTTAGTAGGGATATCAGTGAAGGGTATGGCCTTGATACTAGTTTTTTGTTCCATTTCTTTTAGGAAATTACAGTGGATTTGATGTGTGACTACTAGCTTTGTCCTGATGGAGTCTCACAGATTGATGGCACTGTGGGTAAAGCGATGGTATTTCATTCAGAAAAATTGGCGATAAAATATGTTCCCGATAGTATTTGGAGTTAATCTTGACATTTTTTCCACTCTCTTTATTTTTAACTTGCCATTATAAGAAAAACCAGCAACAATCATGAATCCCTTAGAAAAACTTTCTTTCGATTCTTTGAACCATGTACTTAAATATTTTCTCCCCTTTTATGATAATAAATGGCTCTTTTTTTGTTGCAATCATTTAAATACATCCATGATTCATCTATTGTGACAATTGTTTTCCATTTTTCTTTGGATAAGTGTTCCTCATATAGAATTCTGCAGCGTGTCCTGCGTTCAGCGATATGATTTGGAAGAAGACGATGCACATTGCGCTTTTTCGCTTTCTTAAGATTTAAATCAACGTTTATAATTTTGTTTACAGTGGACACCGAGCATTTTAATGATTTTGCAACTGTCCTTTGACTAGGGGGATTTTCTTTAACATTAAACAACGTACCTTTGCAATAGTCGAAGATGTCCGTTTTTTCCTTGGATACTTGTTTGGAATTTTTGTCCCACTTGAGGCTCCAATTTGACGTTTTTTTCCTTTCTTGTTGACGATATTGCCTATCGACGCTTTAGATATCACAAAACCATGACTCTAACATCGTATTTGGATAACGGAGTATGCATATTTCTCTTCGGAAAGAGCATAAATGTAGCCTTCGAACCACTGCTTTGTTAAGCACGCCATTTTGAATAAAAACAAAACTTTTCAGCCGTAGACGATAATTTTGACTTTTAAAAATGTAGTACAATTGCAATTATTTCTTTTGCAGCAAACGATTTTTTATTTCCGCTTACCAAAATCGTCTAAAAAATGTGCGAACAGCCTCTGTATAAGACAACAGGTGACTGGCGAAGCTGTTAGATTGATTAGTGCAGCTACAATGGCAGGTTATCACTATTTATGTGACTTTGGCGTTATAGTCGGTGCACGAGAGATGGGACATATAGCATCTCCGATGTAGCGATGCAATTTGGATTTTCGCGCACGACCATTTCACGAGGGTACTGGGAATATCAGGTATCCGATAAAACATCAAATCACCGACAGCGATGCGGCCGGGAAAAGACCTTGATTGAACGGGACCGTAGACGACTGACGAGAATCCTTAAACGAGATAGACGTGCAACACTTCCTCGGATTGCTGCAGATTTCAATGCTGGGGCATCAACAAATGTCAGTGTACGAACTGTTCAACGGGCCGTCATTGATATGGGCTTTCGGAGCCGCAGGCCCACTCGTGTACCGTTGTTGATTGCACATCACCAAACTTTACGCCTCGCCTGGACCCGCCAACACCTCATCCATTGGACTGTTGATGACTGGAAACACGTTGCCTGGTCTGACGAGTCTCATTTCCAACTGTATCGGGTGGATGGACATGTACGGGTATGGAGACAACCTCATGAATCCATGGATCGAACATGTCAACAGGGGACTGTTCAAGCTGGTGGAGCCTCTGTGATGGTATGAGGCGTGTGCAGTTGGCTTGATATGGGACCCCTGATACATCTAGATACGACTCTGATAGGTAACGTGTACATAAGCATCCTGTCCGATCATCCACACCCATTCATGTCCATTGTGCATTCCGACGGACTTGGACAATTCCAGGAGGACAGTGTGACACCCCACACGTCAGGAGTTGCTACAGAGAGGATCCAGGATTCCTCTTCTCACTTTAGACACTTCTAATGACCACCTAAATCCCCAGACATGAACATTATTGAGCATATCTGGGATGCCTTGCAACGAGCTGGTCAGAAGAGATCTCCGCCCCCTCGCGATCCTATGGATTTGTGGACTGCCGTGCAGGATTCCTGGTGTAAATTGCCTCCAGGATACCTTCAGACAATAGTCGAGTCCATGTCACATCGTGTTGCAGCACTTCTGCGTGCTCGTTGGAGCCCTAAATGCTATTAGGCAGGTGTACCAGCTTTTCTGGCTCTTTAGTGTAAATGTTTCAATTAAATGCTCTGCTTTCCAGGGTTATTGGAATTTTCATAGCTTCTTAGAAATAGCGCTATTCCTAGGACGCTCTCATAGGGTATCCGAAGGTTAGCCTGCAGTTTTCTTAATTTTTTTTCAGTAGTTTCTATGTTAAAAAATGTACTTCATCTCCAATTACAGCATTTCTTTTTATGATCCCGTCTTCCGAGGAAAAAAAAAGTCGATCTATCGTTATACAGTTATTACTGACAAAGCTGGAAATATTTTTAAGGAGAAAACAGCTAAATTTCATTTGTATACAGATAGAAGGTTTTTCACTTAAAAACTGTCTCTGATGGAACTAGTTTTCTTTTCGAATTTAAATTCAACGCTGTGAAGCCCATATTGATAAATATTATTTTATTGGAGAAAAAATCCATGCAGAACAGTTCAAACAGAAATCAAACAAATGATGTGTAAGATCAAGTCCCTCAAACGTCCTTGAATCTCGAGGAACAATCTTCAAAATTTGACTCATTTTTACAAAAAAATTGTAAGCTCTTAAAATCTGTCTTCCAATTTACAAAAAAATATGTCTGATAATATCCTAAAATAAACTGATAGTCAAAACGTTCGTTTTGAAAATTAAATGCCCACAACTTGTAAGATATCTTTGAGGTTCGAATAAGTTATAGGATAGGTGTTCGAGGGCAGTTACTCCGTTCATCGTAAAAGTAGTACATCTTGTGAGCAATAGTTATATATTTTGTCTTCGCAGTCATCCTAAGTTACGATCACCTTATCTTGCAGTTTTCTCGTCCACCTAGCAAAGAGCTCACAAAATTTTCCCTCCTTTTTTTTTTTAGGCAGCAGGCATGAGATTAGGGGGGGGGGGGGGGGGGATCTTTGTCTGCCTCACTAGGAAAAATGATTGATTTTGAGGTCAATGTCCAAACACATTTCCGTTTTGCAAAGTGGTGGCGCCATCTATCACATCATTTTGTGTTTTCGATATCGCTATCATCGCCTTTCGTACTCTGCCCTCGGGCTGAAGAGAGAAGACAGACGTTATTATTGTATTAAAAGATAGTACAGTTCTGACAAGAAAAAAATAATAAAACATTTTCACTTGCTATGATAATTTTTTAATTATCAAATCAACTTTTATTCGAACTGTACAGATCCAAATTTTGAAATGAGTAATTTTGATTTGCCGGTAAAGAACGAGTCAACCATATTTAATCAATTTAAAAATATGAACTTATTACCAGCTGTAGATTCCGATAGTTTAGCATCGGTAATTATAAATTTGTTTCGTTTGCGATATTTAAACTCGTAGTGTACAGATAAAAGGATCTTTAAAGATATTTAAATGCACTCGATTGAAGCGAAATTCTATTAGTTAAAACAGTTTGTATATATTAATTATTTTTGAGTTATAAAATAATCAGATATCGCTTTATACTTTTCTTTGGGTATGTTTTATATATAGGAATCTATTACATTTAGTGAACTAACATTATAGAAGAATTAACTTGTGTACAAAATATCCACTACTGTGTTTTTACTATGCCGTTTTAACCGTTTAATTGTTCATCATTAACAAACGACTTTCAAACTGTTGTATTCCATATGAGCTTTGGTAAGGCTGTTATCGTTGCCGCAGTTACTAAATTTTTTGAATATATGAAGCAAAACCAAATCTAAATCTTAAAATCCAGGAAGGTACTCTAATACAAACATTAAGTACCATCTACTTCTTAATGCTTGCCTTGCCACTGATTTTATAACCTAGCAGGATTGATTTGCTTAACTTTTTTATAATTTGTTAATATCTATGAGGTTGAAGTGGTTATTTTATGTTAATCTTTTACCCATAGTAAACTCTTAACTCTTTAAACGAATAAAATTAAATGACAAGGTGATTTAAGAAAAAGAACACAACTCATTTAATTTTCATCTATACAATAATCTAACAGTTGTTGCTGGGCAACAATCCTATGTTGCCCAGCCACAAGGTGTTTATTTATATTTCCTATTTAGGGATGACTAACATTTTATTTACTGTAATTTATTGTCAAGATAACTATGTTAAGGAAACCTTATTTTACCAGTAATTTTATAACTCTATACAGACGAGGGTTCAGAGTTATTTTGGAGATCTATGTTGTTCAGAGTATGACTGATTTTTAAGCCTTTTAACTCTAAAGGTACAAATTCTCATTAAAATTTACTGTAGTAACCCATTTTACTTTAAAGTATGTTGAACTCTGTGTACTATCATTCTTGATGAAAACTAGGTTCAATTTTTTCTGAGATGAGGAGTGCAAAATTCAATATTGGCAATTTGGTAGGGAGGATATGCTAGTGAAATAAGTAATCATGTAGTAGCATGTAACAAAAATACAAAACTCCACCTATAAGAATGAATGCCTCTATGAAAGGCTTCACTTCAATGTCATAAAATGCCCAGGTGTGTTTTGCCTTACTATATTTTTACTCACTTAGAAACTGTATAATATTCTACAGTTGAAATAAAATGCAAATTAAAGAGAATATATTTTATGGCAACTGGTGTCACGAATCTAAATTTTGTAACTTTGAAAATAATTTTATTTTCACCAATTTTGTATAACAACAAGCAGATATAATAATATCACATTAAAATTTACTTTTTTGTTTATTTGTTCGTTGTCTCCTTTAGTCTACAGTACAGAAGTATAACAATTTCTGTGGGTTTGTTGATGGAAAATTTATAAAAAAAGTAAAGAATGAAAATAAAATATCAAAACAAGATCAATATGTATTACGTGACAATTCCTCTGAAAAGGATTTATGTGAAATTGATGGTTCATATGATGGTCTCATTTCATTTGCTGCTGGAAGTTCAGCCAAAGGTTTTAAAACATGGTCATCTCTGTCTGCTAGTTCAAGATCAAAGATTTTATTTAGGTGAGTATTTTCTTTGATAATGTTTTATGTAAAGTTCCCATATATTATTGAATAAAAAGCAGAGTTTGTCCTGACATCATTTTTGATTTAGATATCTTCTGTGTAGTTTTTTTTGTAAGATTTCACAAGTTTGTGAATTTTGTTGTCTCTTTTAATATCCAGAATTACATTTTCTTTTATGACAGTGAAATGTATATTTTCATGACCTGTTAAGCTTGTGCTTTCTGCATCTTCATATTTTTTTTTTCCACCATAGCTGAATCACATTTTATCATCAGTGAAAAGTACCCAATGAAACCTGTCTAAAATTGACTTATAATAGATAATTCATTGAATTGTTGATACCTTAAAAATAAAAATCATTTGCTTCTACATATTTTTGGACTGAGAACTGTTTTTCTTAATGCATTAATTTATATATTGATATTAAATGTAACATATTTAGTTTTTATATAAAAAATATTATGCTAGTTTGCACAGTATTATATTCAAGTTGTAAAATATGAATTTTTTAATCCTAGATATTTTCTTGCTTCAACTTGAAAAATATTTTTGTTTGAATATTGTTTACTGAAAGCATGGTGGTACCTCATGTATATATTTTGATAATATACACGTGCACAATCCGGTGAACAAAAAATGTTGCTATAAACTTATATAGAATTATATATTTTTTACTATGATGTGATGACATAACTAATTTTATGGTGTAATCCTTGAAATATTGTCTTTAATTTGAATACATGTAGATTTCCAATATGGTTTTGAATAACCTCTGGTAATTTTAATGTTTTAGAGTTGCTCAAACTATTGAAAAATATCAGCAACAGTTTACTGTTCTAGAATCTTTTTCTTCTGGGAAACATCTTTATAAAGTCAAAACAAAAGATATTCCTAATTTGATTGAAAGTTTCGATTATTATGCTCGTTGTGTTCTGCAACTAGAAGATGAGTCCAAGTTTAATGCATGGTTGCCAACAGGTTGGTATATTAATACATTTTAAATATAATTTTCTGATTTTTACTTAAATTGCATAATCTGGTTTTGCTACTACTTGTTGATCTTAGAATTTTCTCCTCTGTATACTTCACTTTTTTTATCTATTATTTTAAGAGTTATGCATGATTTATTTTGGAAAAGTATAATTCTTTTATCATGCATAGGACTGTAAAACCTTTTCTTTATGTCTATCACTAGCATTAACTAAATAATTTTTACTATTGAAACCATTATTACTGTAAGAAACTGCTTCAGTCAAGAAGAACAAATATGAGTAGCATAACAGTTTTGATTCACTTAATGCAGTTAATTGCAAGTGATTTTAGTTGTCATTTACCATAAAACTTCTAGTTAGAGGTTTGTTCTTTTTGTACAGTTTAAAGTTTTAATAATGCTAGCTGAGGTTTTATGATCTGCATAATTCAAGGCTTATATTCTTATGTAAGGCAGGAAAATGATTTCTTAAAGTTTACTATTACTACAACACATTTTAACATTTAATACACATTTCACAAAACACAAATACTGTTGATTATTCATTAATACTTCATACTGCATCTTAACTGCTACTTTGAAAATAACAGAACCATGCTTTTATTGTGAGAGAATGCAATTAAATCTATTATTTTGTTAACAAAGCCTCTACAATGCAAAAACCATAGCTTATGCCAGCACCCTCTCTTTAGTGTTTTGTATAAATTCAAGTTAGCAAATGTTTTAAAATTTTTTAATTTTCTCTGCAAATATTGTTGAACAAAGGTATTAATGATACTGTTAGCTTGCTTGTTTCTGTTTTGTTATACAATTTCATGGTCTAAGGAGTTTAATGAATTTAAAAATCTAATGATGACAATGTAGGCTAACTGACATGCTGAGTGAGAGAGAGGCAATACTATTATATTTTGTAATTACATGCAGTATATATTTAGGGGTGTGTGTTTTATTTTATTAAATGATAGGTATTCTGTGAATTTTTATAATTTTTATGACATTAAAAATATAGTTTCAAATTTAATATGGTGTAAAACTCGTGTACTTCTAATTTATATTAAATACTCAACATTTTTTTAAGAATAACTTTTGTACATTGTTTTTTCAGGTCCTGTGTGTGTTATAGCAGAAGAATATAATAACCCATCACTTACCCTTAGTTTACGAGTAAGCTCATTATTAGCTTCCGGCAATTCTGTTCTACTTTTACCTGATTTGAAATCTTCATCATCTGCATTTTTTCTGGCAGAGATTTGTTGTGAATCAGGGTAAATTCTAGAATTTTTTAAACTGTACATTTTGTATAAGAAATAAATTCCTCCCTCTGATTTTTGATGCATACTTACTAATTCAGCAGATATCTTGCAGTATTAAAAAAGATCTTCATAAATGCTTAAACATAGAACCTATAATAGCTAGTAATTTACCATGTTTTTATTAACTTGCTTTCTTGTTTGTGTGTGTGTTTGTCAAGTACAAATCTTGCAATCGATTTTTAACTAACTTCCCAACTAGCTAGACATTCTGAACTTTTAGAATACGATGACAATGCATTTTTTAAATACTTTTAGCCATCTTTAAGCAGAATTAAATTAATTTTCAGTTATTTTCAGTTAATTTTGTTTTGTAGACTGGTGCAACCATCTATTGGCCAGAACGGGAACAAAAAGTTAAGCGCAAGTTAACTTCCAATTAACTTCATTTTCTTTCAAGTTGATGGGATAATTCATCAAAAATATTTTTAAAAAGTATTTATTAATACATAGAATTGTCAAGTTTATATGATTCAACAGAAATTTTAAAAACATGGTATATAAAATGTTCTTTTTATCTTGTAATTATTTTAACAAGTTCAAATTATTTATATGAAGATTAGAGAAAATGTTGATGTCATTTTAGTGTTTCTGATAAAATCTGGTTTGAAAATTTATTTATCATTATGAAAGGAAAAATAAAATTATTACTGTTGAGAAAAGTTCAAAATTATTTTATTTCTCAAAAGGTTTACTACATTCTGCAAAACTAGTTGGACAATTTAAATGGTCTCTTTTTAAAATATGCTATGTATATGTCAAATTTGTAATATTTTTTAAAATTTATCTGTTTATTGATGCTCATGTAACAAACAAATGATTCCCTCTTGAGTAATTTTTAATCTTTCAGGGCTGTATTTTATTACCCTCGTGTGAATTTCATGTTTCATGGTAATTTGAAAAAATAATACACAAGTGTCAAATTTTTCTCACCCAAAAGTATGGATATAAAAGTAGTTCATATAAACATAAATTTCAGTCCATAGCAGCTTGTAGTTAAAGGAAAACATGACATTAATGTGCAAAAGTTTGCATTAATTGATGCTGAAAACATTCAGTGAATTTCAGAGTATATAGTTTAAATAAGAAAACATATTTTTTCCTCAAGATACATTCATTTTTCATAAGTTATTAGTTTGTTTAAAGCATAGTTTTATGTATCAGAACATATGGTATTTACGATCCTAAATATATTGTTATAATAATAATTAAAAAGTGAATAAGTCATGAGTAAATGCTTTGAGTAAATGATAACAGGGTTGAAATATAGAACTTGTTAGGGCTTTATATAAATCTCTCGAGAGATTGTTTTATTCCTATGTATATTTAAATTTTGATTAGTAAATATAAAAAAAATGTAATGAGCTTGAATTTTTATTCACTAAACCAAATATTCAGTGATCAGTAGTGGCCAAACATTTTTTACCCTGAGTTATAATTGACCCTTAAGCAGAATAAATAAATTAATATTCTAATTTATGCACTTTAAATTTATAGGTTTATGATATTGTATATAAGATTGCATTGAAACTAAAGCATTAATGACAGTAAAACATTTTTCTAAAACCTTTGGTAGAAGACGTTATCAATTTTACATTGTATATATAACTATTTTCCAAGTGCGAAACATAAAAAGTTTGTTTGTAATGGATGCCTCTGACATATTGATTTCAAGTGTTCATGTCTTAATTATATAATTGACTAATAGAATAATTTTAATATTTTTTAAAATTAATGAATAACCAATATTTGAATTGTGTCATTTTCTAAATGTATCATCATTACTTTTTAATAAGCTCTATTTCACTATAAAGGTTATTTTTCATATAATTGCTTTAATGCAATTCTTTCTCTCCCATGTTATAATCGAACTTTTATTAATAATTTTTTCTCTTATTTCCATAGTGTCCCAGAGGGTGTGTTAAATGTTATTCCTGTTGAGCAAGACAAAATTAAAACACTGGGAAAATTGCCCATCTTTTCTAAAGTACTCTCTACCGGATCTTTTGAAAGGTGTTTATCATTTTCTAAACTAAGTTCTGAGGCTCACATACCTTGTGATGTTTTAATACCCAGACGACCGGTGGTCATTGTCTATGAAAATGCTGACCTTCATTCTGCTGCAAATGGTGTATTGGAAGCTACTTTTTACCATGATACCAGGGTACTTATGATGATTCTCTATTTATGATATTTTTCTGCAATTTTATGTGTGATATGCAATGAACATTCTGTGTATGATGTCTAAGAAAACCTTCTTACTCTTCATTATTTCTAATTTCATGTTTAATAAATGATTTAGTAACAGTCCTTTAGTAGCTGTGTTTATGAAGGTTTTTGTGTAAATTTTTTTTAATGGGAATTCACAGTCTAATAAACTATCTTTATAAAATCACATTCATCCTGAAGGATTTTATTTCATTAAACGGCTGATTTTAAAAACTGGCTATTCATTTAAAATAAGTTTCATGTTTCCTACATACTAGAATTAGTTCCATAAATAAAAGTGAAAAACAAATCAAAGGCACTTAAATTTAACACATTATACATTTAATTCATTTATTTAATAGTTTGATTATAATTTTTTAAAATACTGACTAATTGTGGTTTATTTCAAAGAATCATTTATCAAATGTTCAATAAAGTTTGAAAATGCATAAAATTTTCCATAATGTTTTTTATCTCCACTTTTTTGCTCCAATGTTCAACTTAAAACATCCAACACTCATCAGGTTTCAATTGCAGTTAGTGGGGGTCCATTTTTCTTGTCATCTTCAGATTCTGAATCAATGTCATTATAACAAGAGTTTTTGGAATATGCAATTTCTTGTACAATATCAGAGTCGGATTTTCCAACTGGCATTTGCAAATCACCGTTGATAGAAACATATTTCAAGAACTCTTCAGTTGGTTCATCTTCCTCAACTGAAATTTCTTCCTCTGTATTAGAATTTTGTATGCTGAAGCCACAAGCTTTAAAACAGTTAGAGATTGTCGTTGATGTAACAGTTTCCCAAGAACTCTGAATGATATGCATTGCATCCAAGCGGCTGACTGACTTTGGAAACTTGTTTATAGAATCAGAACTAGAAGAATCAATTTCTTTGACAATTCTATTAACAAGTGTCTTTCTATAGTGAAATTTAAATGATTGGATGATCCCTTGATCCAAAGGTTGAATGATGCTTGTTGGTATTGGAGGAAGGAAAACTAGTTTAATATTTTTTAAATTTCAAATCATTTGGATGAGAGGAACAGTTGTCTAACAAAAGCACAATATTTTTGTTTTTTAGGTGTTCTTTTGTTAGACAAAGCATAATATTTTTGTTTTTTAGGTGTTCTTTTGTTTGTTTTGTTTTAGGTGTTCTTTTGAAGAGTTCTTGAAATATGTTTCTATCAACTGACCCATTTAAGGAGAAAGTATGTATAGACAGCTGTGGTCATCCATAAGTTTCTACAGTGGGCATAATTGACTGAAGGTTCTTAACATCCTTAAAACAATGAGGGTTTTTGCTGGAACAAATCACCACAGGTGTTTTTTTTACTGTTCCTGTCATGTTGCATGTTAACAGCACAGTTAATCTTTGCTTGACTTTTTTGCTTCCTGCAGCAGATTCATTTTTAAACATCAAAGTATGTTCCAGAAGTGCTGTGTAAAATAATCCAGTCTCATCTGGGTTGAAAATTTTATCAGGCTGATAATCTCTGATCAGTTTAGACTTCTTCCTTCCAGTTCTCAGCAGTCTTGTTATTTGCATCTTGCTTCTTGCTTGTATTCTCGCTGTGCAATTTTCTATAAACAATGTTGTTGCGTTCCTTCCATCAGCATAGCCATCCACCCGTAGGTTCAAAGTTTTCCTCGTCAAACAGACTAGCAAATTACTGTGCTTTTTCGCATAGAATTCAGTGAGAAATGGGTATTTTTTGTATTCTCGCATCCTCAAACCAGTTTAAAAGTGCAGACTCTATGTCATCAGATTTCCCATTGCATTTCCTTTTGTGGGATAAGTTTTCATTTTTAAAAATTTGGTACTTTTCCGTTATAAGCACTACAATCGTTTTGACACCAATTTGGTGCATTTTAAAAAATTGCCGCAACGAGAGAAAAGTAACGCGATATAATCACACTAATGATTGCCACATTACAATACTAAAACATACAAATCTTGAGATTCAAGGATCACGATACAATATGAGGACGATTATTATCGTGGTCATGGAGATATACAAACTTCATGGAATGCCGTAATTAAATATGCCTACTTTAGTTTGTATTTCTTTCTTCCCATATGTGTTATTTAAGATAAAATAAATATTATTGCATTTTTCTGATCTATCAAAGAGATTATAAATTTCATTATTTGTGGTTGTCAATATACCTTTTTGATCTTGTCGATGCGCTGATACAATGCATCGTATTTGCAAATCAGGTGTCTTTTAACGTTTGCGTAAAATCCGGAGTTATTTTGAGCTATTTCGTTTGCCAATACGATGTGTTGGATCTGTGCGTTGCCAAGATTAAAAATGCTCCGCCAAATGTAGTGCTTATAACGGAAAAGTACCAAAAATTTCATCAGAAATGGCATCTCTTTGCTTCAACAAGTTGAATAAGGCAGTTTGAGAAATCCCCAATTTTGACGAAGCTTCTCGTTGGTTGCAATTTGGCCTCTCATCATATCTTTTCAGCATTTCTTGCTTTTCTCTAACATTTAAATCTTTGTGCTTAGGCATGTTCACTCACTGCTGACAGAATTCCAGCTGATCATTTGAGGAAGACACTTTTCAAAAGCCATGAGAACCAGTTCTTACCCCCCTGATATGTCTTCAAGGACTCCTGTTCTGAGTTTGCTTATCTTTCCTTTCGTTTGTTTTCTTCCTCATTTATTTTCCAGTAAATGGGTAAGGAATGTTACTGAATGTGAAATTAAAGGTGCGATAATGTTCCAAAAAGAGAAGGTTAAGCATTGCAACTCACACGTGTTTTGAAATGAGAATAGCTGTTCATGACCTTGACTTATTTCACATGGTAAATAGATTAAAGTACAGGTAGCCCTCCTATAGCATGGTTTCTTACAACACGGTTTCGCTCTAACACGATAAGATAAATTTCGAATACCCGCATATAACATTGCAACCTATAACACAGTTTCGCTCTAACACTATTAAAAAATTGCGAAAACCTTTGTACAACACTGTACTTCTACGGCACTAGATATCATGATTTTTGTTTAACACATTTAAAAACTAAATTACCTTAAAATAATGACGGGAAGGAACAATAAATTATAGTGGCTTTACATGAAAATGTATAAACAAATTATAATTTATTCATTTACAACTCTATAAAATTGCAGGAAGGCCTAAGCTTAGCCAAAAATCTTGAATCATTTTTCTTGAATGCAGACCCTTCCGCTGCAAGAAGCTGAAAATTCAAAAGGGAGCTGCAAAATTGTCTATCTTCATACCGTGAAATCTACAATGACCTTGTAAGAACCAGCAAACAAACCAAAATTACAGATTTTTTAAAGAGGATAGAAGGTGCAAAAATCTAAATGAAGAAAAGGTTCTGAAAGTGAAGGTGACATCGTTCAACCGAAAACATGTTCTCGTTTGATTGTACTTAACAGTGATGAGGAAGAAATTTATTAAATTAATGTCACATTAAATGAAAATAATATTTTTTGTTTCTTTTCATTTTGTGTTATACATACATTTATATTTTTAATAAAAATTAACTTGCTTATATGGAATTTAAAAAAAAATTGTTTTCAATAAGTTTTCGGAATGTAACCCACTTTTTTGTACTGTCTCAGGGTCTCATATAACACGGTTTCACACAACACGCATTTTCTATGAACCTATCTACCGTGTTATAGGAGGGTTACCTGTATCTAAAACTTTGAATTTTGAAAGCGGCAGTATTGATTTTATTAAGTGGGGATTTTATAATGATTTCACATCAATTTGAATCTGTTCCTATAAATTTGATTTTAATAAATGGCTGATTTTATTAACCAGTGATTTTACTTGTATTAACGGCTGGTACTGAATAAATATATCTCTTAATATATATATATCTTCAGTGTGAAAGATGTAATTTTTTTTCAACAAGTAAATCCTATTATATGTTAGATACATGTCAGGAATAATTACTGTAAATGTATTTGCGTACTTGGACTGTGGATGTTTGTTAATGAGTCTTCTTTTTCTAATTTTTGTTTCTTGACTCTATAGACATCGAGATAAATGGTAGTTTTTCATTTCATGTCTTTGTTTCCTAAGATTAATTGTTGATTACTATAGTCAACTCATCAGTTTTTTACTTCAAATGTTTGTGACAGATTTCTGAGGGAATATATGCTCCCATGAGATGAGCACATATTTCCCCTAAAATGTAATGATTAGGCATTTTAGAGGTGTTTTTAAAAGATATGATTTATATGTTTAACTTCCATTTTTGGACCATACAAGTTGGTCCCTATTTAGAAATGCTAAATGGCAAAATTCAGAACTGCTACAAGTGATTTGCATTTTTTTATGAATGAATTTAGGGACATATCAAAATCTGGAAAAGCTGCTGATATTATTTATATATCCACACACATCTTGATAAACATAAATAAAGCATTTGCATCTCTGTGTTTGGAAAAAGTATTTTCCAGCTTTGTATTAATTGTTAAATGAAAGGTTGATTTCTGTATTAAAAGCCCCCCCCCCCTTTTTACCCAAAAAAAAAAAAAAAAAAAAAAAAAAAAAAAAAAAGCTAATCTGAAGTAAGGAGAGTTGGGAAAAAAAATCTGTAATGAAATTACCTTGCTTTCCTAAAAAGTATATAAATTATGTGAAAATTTTTTTTTGAGTGAAATAAAATTTTTTCATTAAGTTGATGAATGTGTATGAAACTATGCAAATTCCATTTACATAATCAAGTATGACGTCTAAAAGATTTAAAAACTCAGATAGGACTGTAAGTCATGTCGTATTAATAATATTCCAGATTTATTTGTGTTAGTTTGTTTGTGTTTTATTACATACAGTAACCACCGCTTATAGTGATCAGTGGTTATAAGAATCAACCGTTTATAAGAATCAATATCGCGAAAACAAAAACAAATGCATTATTTCCATGTTAAAGTTTTCGCTTTAAAGAATCAATCCACCGGTTATAAGAATCAGTTTACACTCTTCGCCTTCCTTTCATTTTTCTAAAAAAGCCACTTAAACCCTCAAAAGGCACAAAGTTCTTTCTTTTTTTTTTTTTTTTTTAAAGAAAAATTGATAAGATGGGATGGAATATAGTCTTCAAATTCATTCCTTTCTTTGTTAGACATAACATAATAGTTTACCCTCAAACAATTTAGCACAACACTGTCCTATTAGCTTGACCCAGGGGCATCATTACTCGTCCGGGTCCGATTTCACTTTTCTGCACTGACAAACAAAAATAGGGGCCCTTTTTTTCCCACCTCCCACATTCTGGTTGCGGCTTCCTGGACCCTGAAACACATAAATCTTCGGCGAAGTGTCCACTATCCCTTAGGCAAACGTGACATTAGTAGATTCAGCATGTTATTAAACCGTGAAACGTTATCTAGAAGGTGAATCTTCATCTGCGATTATTAGTATTGAAAGAGTATTGAAGCAGCCTCCTGAAAACTTCATTACGTCAAACTACCATAGAAAACTTTTTCTTGCTCCCTTCCTGTAGTTGAAATGTTAAAACTGTTAAGCTGGTATGTTGTAACAAATATTGGATTTTTTCTTTTCTTACTGTAATCATGTGTATCTACTTATTGGTCTAGAAATGAAGTTGTATTTTTAAAATTATAAAAAATAATTTTAATAAAAGATAATTAACGTAAATTAACGACTATTTTATGGTAAATTATCTAATATATGTATATATAGGTGTGTATGCCTGTCCAAAAACCTAAATTTCGGATATAAGAATCAACCGCTTATAAGAATCAAAAACAGTAATAACAAACGTGATTCTTATAAGCGGAAATCACTGTATATTTGTAATGTATCAGAGATGATATTAACTGTATATTATGTAATGTGTTGTAGTATCTCTACTTAAGTTTTAAAATATGTAATTTATTTTGCTTCCATTGTAGAGTAAAAGTGGTGGATGTAAAGTATTGATTCAAGAGTCTGTTTGCAAAAAATTTTTGGAAATTCTTGAAAGTCGTTTTTCCAATATACTTGTTGGCAGAAACCTGTCTAAAACAGATTTATCATGTGCAGTTACTGAAGAACAGAAGGCAATTTTAACCCAATACCTAGAGGAAGCTAAAAAGTGTAATGCAGAAGTAAGCTAATTTTTGTAAAAGATATTTTGTCTTTATATTTTCAGCATTTTAAATGTTTATTTTTATTGCATTAATCTGTGCTTATTTGTATTTACTTTGTCCATATAAGGTAACAAGTTTAAATGCTGCAAATGAAAACTGCAATTATAGTCATATAATGCCTGTGGTAATAAGTGGCTTACAGACCAGTTGTAAATTAGTGCATGAAGAAGTAAGTTTGTTTATGTATATATATATTTCCTGTAATTGAACTAAAATCAAATTGAAGTTACGGAAAATAATGTATGTTAAGATCACTTGTAAATTTTTCTTTGGGAAATAGTTTTATTTAAATTCAGTTTTTGTCCCCTATGTAATTAGATGAAATTATGTTTCCCATATTATAAAATTAGTTTGTGTTGAATATTTTATGCTTTCATTTGCTGTTACAGTTTGTTGTTAAAATTTTGTTTGATTTGAGGATTGGATAAATTTATAAATTATTTTTTAAAAGAAATTAATATTTCTTGTTTACAAAGAGCATGTATGTTTATTAATATGTTCAAAATATAAAATGTGCATCTAATCATTCCATTTCATTCTGGTATACTCTTTATTATTACCTTTTATAGTAGAAATATTCCTGGTCTAAAGTGATTGAAAATTCATAGAGTTACTAAAAAGCAGGAATACCTAAAAAACCTGGACAGTTTCAAAATGTATCTAAACAGTCATGGAATTGTCCAGGTTTAAAATTTTTTTCTGAGAATTTGAAGAAACTTAACCTAGAGATTTTAGATTAAAACTGGATATTTTTACCATAAACTCAAATATGTCAGGAGATTTTATAACAAGTTTCTTTATACTTTCAATGTTTGCCAATGCAGGGCACTTGTCAATGAAGGCATTCACACTTTATCTGCAAGATTTGTTGGTTGCTTTCAATTGGGGGACTGTATAGGTGAACCAACAACACCTCCTGGTGCCACCTCAATTTTGACTGAGTATACCCCCAGGGGTGACATCTGGAGGGCTCGCACCTTCTCCCACACACTGACCTCTTAGAAGGACTTTCCTGTCTACTGATTTAACATGCTTATATACAGCCTAGAAATGAATGTAAAATATAAACAAATCAAATTAACAAAAATTAAAAATCGAGCATAGACTGCTAAAAACAGTTTAACTTAGAACCTACCCTAGCAAAGAAATTATAAAACTTTTCAATAAAAGATAGCGCAGAGGATTCATATACTCATAATGAAAATATACAAATATAACTAAAAATAAATAATCCAACAGAGCTAGATAAATACAAGAATACAGACAAAAAACAAAACAGAAATCAAGCACTCAGGGCATCCACACACCAGAGGCAAGATTCTGTAGTATTGCCGGAACTGAACCATAAAAAGAGATAGAGGTAACCGACTGGTCTTGTCATCAGGGAGCCTAACCAAATCAGTTACCTCAAGGGGAACTTTCTGAATAGGATGCAGGTAATACCAAAAGACATCCCAAGGCCCCAAGATCCCCATGGAAACATTTAGTCAAAAGAAAATGAAAAGACAAGCACAACTTCCTGTAAGTTGTGCTTGTCTTTTCATTTTCTTTTGACTTTTGGTATTACCTGCATCCTATTCAGAAAGTTCCCCTTGAGGTAACTGATTTGGTTAGGCTCCCTGATGATGAGACCAGTCGGTTACCTCTATGTCTTTTTATGGTTCAGTCCCGGCACTACTACAGAATCTTGCCTCTGGTGCGTGGATGCCCTGAGTGCTTGATTTCTGTTTTGTTTTTTGTCTCTATTTTTGTATTCATCTAGCTCTGTTGGATTATTTATTTTTAGTTATATTTGCCTAGAAATGAAGGTATTTTTAGTAACGTTTTCGAGATTCGAACTGAGCACTTTCTGCCTGACGCCCAGTGGGCTACCACTAGGCTACCTCGAGGCCAACTCGAGGCCAAATGTCAAGGTTTGACATTCATAACTTTCAGTGTCAAGGTATTTATTTTTAGCAATACCTAAATGACACTCAATTTTCCTGTTATATTTGTGGGAATAAAAAATTCTGAGATGAGTCAATGAACATAAACAGTTTAAATGTTGCATGTGAGTTCATTAACAGTAGCAAATCTGTAGATGGATGTCAGCTGTGAATTGTCTTGTAGGCTCAGGATATGATGGTTCCCATATGTTCTGAATATTAAGTTCCTGATCTGAGAAGTTTGGGGAGTGAATTTTTATATTTCTGTCTCAGATTCCTGCCATGTTTAAATTTATTAGTATTTCTGAAAAATTCAAGATTTTTTTACATTTAACAATTCTGGATTTTTTAAAATTCATGTGGGCTAAATGGGAAAAAAAATCAATACCTATTTTGATTTCATAACATCCTTTTTCAGAGAGTGTTTGCTCATAATCTGTTTGCTTGTCTTTGAACTGAAACAAATTTCATTATTTTAATTTGGACCATGTACTACTTATGTTCATATGTCGAAAGATATCGCTCACTCCTTTCAATGACGTCATATCTCAAAACACAAGATTTTTCAGGAGAGTGATTTGAAAGTTTAAAAGTACATTGAAATGTATTGAAAAATAATTTTAATTTTGCTCTCTAGTGGCTAGATATTGAGCGGTGAGATCAGATGATCTTGCAAGGATATGCTTGTTTTCAGAATGCCCTGAAAGAGTAGTATAACTTAAAATTACCGATTTTTGAGATATGATGTTGTTGAAAGGAGTGAGTGATATGTGCATGTGTCACATTACTCTTTTGTAATACTGTTCTGATGTCTTTCATTCCAGCATTGTCAAGATTCAGTATATCCCTGATTTTCAGTGGTCTGTAATGCATACGTGCCAAGTGTTCCGAAAAAAAACGTATTCGTTCCATTTTTTAAGCTTTGTTATGAAAATACATTTTCAAGCAAAAATGTCCCGTATTTTTACTTCCGCAGCACCATCGCTTTTTCCCTCTATATTGCATTTTCGAAATTCCCCTCCTAGCAGCTTACACTATACAAAAACTTCCTGGACAGAAAGCAGCTTCGACAACATTAGAAAGAAAGAGAAAGTCAACATCATGTGCTTCACCTAAACTAATAGAAAAAGTAAAATCAACCTCATTTGCTTCACCAATACCAGTAAAAAAATTTAAATTAATGTCAAGTGCTTCACCCAACTCTGTAAAACAGTTAAAACCAACTTCATGTGCTTCTCAAAAATCAGCAAAAAAAGTAAAATCATTTTCAGGGTCACCATCATCTACCAATAATAAACGCATATTGCAGTGGGAAGAAAGAATTTTTCTTATATTAAGCTCAAATTTTGATCATGCTTTAGCATTTTTTGTGAAAAATGTGATTGTCATTTATGAAATATATAATGTGATGCTTCAAAGTGAAGAGCCGAAAATTCATAAGATGAGAAGAGAGTTATCGATTTTTTTTGAATTGTTGGTGAGATTAGGGAAAATATCTGTTAAAAATCAGAAGGATGATAAAGATTTAGTTATAGGATCCGAAACATCAGAATTTGTCAAAGAATTGTCTGAAAGCGAACTTTTAAAGTTCTTTTCTAGTGTTAGAAAATATTATACAATATCTTGTTGCTCTTGTTTTTTTTTTCGATTCTGTCGCACGCTGTGTTCCTTATTTTTTTCTTGGGAGGTTGGCAGCTATGGTAATGTATAAAAGATAGCTAGAAGCCAAAAATATTCACCATCGCAAAATGCCACTAAAGTCATTTTATATCTAAATGTTAAAAAATAAAAAAATGAAGATCTTTGGTTTCTTTGTAGCTTGAACTGATTTCAGGAATTAATTTTCTTTCTCTCTCACTCTTTCAATGTGTTTTGTGTTTATTCTATTAATATCACCAAGTGATCCATAGATGCCTGTAACTGTCTTTTTGCTTTCAGTTTGGTGGACCAGTTATTGTTACAGTTCCTTTCCGCACAGTGAAAGAATCTATATCTATGTTTAATTGTGATAATAAAGGCTCTCCTGTTAGTATCTGGACTGAAAAGATTTCAGTTGCAATAGAAGTAGCTCTTAAATTGAGATCAGGAGTTGTCTGGGTCAATTCCGAAAATGTGATTGATGCAAGGACTGCTTTTAGTGGTATTAATTTAAGTGGCAACTCAGTTGAAGGTGGAAAAGATGTAAGTATATTAATTTTATAGGTATTTTATCGATTATTATTTTCCTATCTCATTCTGATAGTCTCTACAGCCTTCTACATTTTTTTTTTAACTTTAATTTATGACTTGTTGAACTTTTGGTCTAATTTCTTGATGATTTCTTCATTTATTTATTTTCAATTTAAACATATAGAAAATAGAAAAATTGGTCATTTTGTTAATCTACAGGTCAGTTTTCTAAATATTATTTGAAGTAACAGAGAGGAATTGATATAAAGATTATTATTGCCATGTCTGTTTCATAAAACATATTAAAAGATGTACATCTGCAGTGCTTATGGGGAGTACTTAAAAAAAAATCAAATGGTTGTTGCTAATGATTAATATAGTATGATTGGCAACCTTCATGATTGAAATAGTCACTGAGCCTTTTTTTATTCCTTCTTTTTATTTTATAAATTTAAACAATTTAATTTTATCTCAGTGGCAGCAAATTATTAAAAAAAATTTTTTTTCAGAAAAGGTCAATATTTTAAAAATTATGCCCTAATTTTAGGGCCTGTGCCTTTAAAGTTATAACACTGTAGTTTTACTTCTCTTCTCACATCATTTCCCTCCCCTTTAAATCAGCTAGAATCACATGCATTTATGATTGTTATAGGTGTACCCGCAGTTTTGGTGTGACCCAGTGCCTTATAGTCTCTGTATAATCTGCTATAAGTTGGTCTGGTAGAAACATATGATATGTCTCAATGTGATTCAGGTTCTGAATTGGATTTAGCTTTGATTACTATATTAATGAATTAAATAATACTACATTGGATTATCTTGGTGTCTATTCTTTCATCAGGAAATTGTGCATTATTTGGATTCTAAATCTATATAAGTTCACTCACACACATACTTGTGTGTATTTATATACAGTCGATTCCGGTTAATCAGACCACATCAGGACACAATTATTTTGGCCCTGACATATTATGGCTGGTCCTATTACATGAACATGCCCTATTAGGCTTACGCAATAGGATTTGTTTCAGTTCTTTAGGATTCGGTCCGAATAAGCGACTGGTCTGATTAACCGGATTTGACTGTGTATATATATACACTATCATTATTGCCGGGATAGATATATAGATATAAAATTTTTCATACATTCCATCAAAAAAATACTGGGCTGCATTCCCCGCTCTTCATGTTCATCTGGCTAGACAGAATGCGCTTAGCGTGTTTCTATTGAAATGATATACAAACAATAAGAAAGAAAGAAACTTTGAGCCTGCGGACCTTCGTCTGATTTTATTGAGAATTAATAACACAGTGTTGCGTGATTCGCACGTTTGGATTGAATAAGTTTACTGCTTAATTATATTTGTTAGATACTGTTTAATTAGATTTGTTTGATCCACTGTTTAATTAGAAATAAGTTTTATTATTTACGTTTTGCCTTTATTATTTATTTTTCCCTTAAAAACAAAGTTTTTTCCACATCACCCAAGAGGTAAAGTGCAAGATGCATTATCCCCTTTATTTAATCAAAGTAAGGCGGGATTCCACATGAAGCCTATTTTCCTTACTTTAGTGATTTGGTTTTTTATTGTCGACAGGCCAAAAACCATATTAAAAGCAAATTATAAATCAGTTTTTAATTTTCCCAAGGCCAAAAACCGTTGAAAAAGCGAATTGTAATTCGATTTTTAATTTTCCTAAGACCAAAAATCGTAGAAAAAGCAAATTGTAAATCGGTTCAAGCAAGGAGAAAAACTGCAAATAACAAAGGACATAAAGCAAAGTCGGGAAAGTTGTGTTAAAACATACTAATTTGAATTGCATTCTTAAAAAACTTCCATCTCAGTTAGTCTAGTGGTTAAATTTTATCTTTTACCATATTTTAATATTTCTTTTGTCAATTTATTTTGTTGTTATGCACGTGATACAAAATTAATTTAAAGTATCGCAAAAAGAAAAGAAACCATGTGAATGCAGCATTTCATAAATTAAATCCTAAAAATTAATCCTTAAAAATTCACCAAAAATCAGAAAATGGAGATAAAGATTCAAAAAGGATTTTGTTTTAAAGGAATTTTTATGATCTTTCTCGTGATATAAATTTCATAACCCTCGGATTATCATTTTAAATGCAAACATAAAAAAATTACAAAAACAACTTAAAAATTTAATTTTAAAAAATCTAAGAAGAATTTTTCAAAAATCTTTCTTAGTGCACCTCTACACTATAAGAAGAATCGCCATGCAAAATTTCAGAGTGGAGTGTGTATCTGGGGAGGCAGGGCGAAAGGTTATTGTACCAAACCTCTTCTCCCCTGCGGAATTTGACTGATAACGTGTTGTTGTGAAGGGGCTGTATCCACATTTAAGTGGTACGTGCACCTCTTAGGGGCACAAAAAATCATTAAAAAATGAATTAAAAAAAACTAATGGAGCCCCAAATTTTGTTTTTGCTGCGTTAACTTTCTTAGGCCCTAAACATTAACTGTGCCGAATTTGGTCCCGGTGGGTGAAACAGTCTATGATTCTATAGTGGGCAAACAAACAAACAGACAAGCTCTTTTATATATATATATATATATATATATATATATATATATATATAAAACGCTTACTAGCATTGAATTATAAAAATTCCTGGTTGTATTAATTTTTTAACTTGAAACAAAGGTTGTGTCTAGTTTTGATAAGATCCAGGAATTTAAGGTTCTCAAAATCCATTGGAGATGGAAGTCATATTTTTTTAATCCTAGAATTGGAATATGTTGTTCATAAAACAGAAATTCTTCTGAAGCAGTATGATATCTTTATCTGGAGCTATGGAATATCGATATCTTGAAACTGAATCTCTTGGAATTTATACAGATTGGTAGTGTATGATTGATTCTTCAAAAGTGTAATATGATTGATCTCTTTGCTGTTGACTTACTAATTTGAATCCTTTGGCTGCAAAATAACTGCTATCAATATACACATCGAGGGTTAGGAGGCTGTTGATTTAAAATTATTAGAATTGTGTCAGATTTTCAGCTTCAAAGCAGCAATACAGTTCATTGAATCAAGTGGGTCTCCTGTATCCAAAGGTGTTTATGGCTCCAGTATCTCCTTAAAATATTAAAAAATATATGAGTATGTATTATTAAGTGTCTTACCACTCAGCAAAAAAATCTATTGCCAAATGCATTGCCAGCAAAATTAAATATTTCCACAATATAGCAGCTAGTGGAAAGATTTGGAGCCAACTACTGAAGAATCCTATTCCAATGGATCTGCCTCGACATATTTTCACTGCCAATTTTTTAATCACCTCTTCACATGACTTTTTATTTTGCCACCTTTACCAAATTGGTTTGGTAAACTCTCCTGACTGTCCTCTTTGTTTGTCTGGAGACCTTATGGATTTTAATTATCTTATGACGTGCACCTTCTTAAAGGAATATAGATTTACTATTGACAGCTGGAAAAACAGAACTACTTTGTATTGGGCTGCTAGAGAAGAGCTATGGTCTCTTGATTGTCTCTCGACATAGGGGGAAAAAAAGTTATGCTTTACACTCGGGAATGATAAACAGGATTTAGTTGATATGTTGACCAAAAAGGGGTAAAAAGCACAAGGTATTGCAGACTGAGCATCATCTCATGATTGTTCAGAGCTTTCCTCTTTTCTGCTGGAAAACTTTATCAAAAATTGTCAATTTTAAAATTATCCCAGAATCTGATGAATGGAGTAATTTAGGAAAACTGGAGTAACCCATCGAAGACAGTACTGCTATTCATTATGGTCTATTGGGAGTACCCTTCAAAGATAGGTACTCCTTAACCTAGACCATAATGAATAGCAGTATCCATTTTTTGTCTGATATCTGGACATAACTATTTATCAAGAGTACCATTTCTGCATTGGTATTTTGATGAGTCCAGACCACCCTTTATGTGAAGAGTCGTAGAGTTATAATGAGTCATATTCGGAAATGTTGGACTCCTATTGAAATAAAATGATATTGGAAACTTAAATTCCAAATGAGACAATGGCTTTTTTAAAATTTTCATATGAGTTATATTCTTTTTTTATTTATTCTTGTAAGTCAAGTTTCCTATACATTGGAAATGAAGAAAAACTTATTTACTTTGTGAAAACAATGAAATAACTTTTTAAATTTTGTATTTTATTATTTACCAGGCTTTTTACAACCATATGTCAGTTCTGCCTGAAACACTGCATTCATATGAGGTAAAGGATGTGTCTGATCAGATTAATAAATATGATACATGGTTATCATCATCTGAAAGGGTTCCTCAAACTTCATCCATAAAAGCTGTAACTGAGGATAAGTGAGTGGTTTTTATTGTGGCATTTTTCAAATTTGTTTAAATTTTAAGGCTATTAATTGCATAAATTATACAGAAGAATTCTAATTCGATTCTAACGATTTCAGCAAATACTGCTTTTGTCAGCATAATCAGCTGCACAAAGTACTCATCTTTAAATGATAAATGGTTATGCTTATTGCTCTAGTTGTTTTTGTGTTATAGTGCAATAATTTGTTATAGCTCTGAATCTGAAACTTCTGATATTAATGAGGTAAGATAAGAAAAATTAATAGGATAATAGGTTAAAATTTTGTATTTAAGAAAGATGCATTTTTGCTGTTTGAAATGTACTTTGTCCTAAATTTTCTAACTCACAAAATTTTTGACTAAGTTCTGTTTTCTCTCTCCAAAGATAGAACATGTATGTCTGGCAAACATATTCTAAATACACTATAATTTTATTCAACATAGAGCATGGTTTTGTAATTAGTAAGATAAACCTGTTGTTAATTTTATTATTTTATTTTAAATGCTATCTTAAGTATGTCGTACACTCCTACTCACTTATGCATCTTGTACATGTTTGTATATAATTTATTTTCAATTTTTGTTACATTTAGATCTTTTTTACACCTGAGTGTTGGTTTAGGCTTTAGTTGAATTATCACATTTATAACAAGTGTTTTGCTGTATATGTAACTTTATCAGTGTGTATTGAACTGCAAATTTTATTTTAATTCTGTTCAAAAACTCTCAGTACTAAAAGAGTACTTCATAGGTAGAAGGTCTAGTTAAATTGTACACTTATAGCTTCATTCAATAAACCTTGTTATATTAGTACATTCAGTATTTGATTTATTTATGAATTTATTCTTTTTTCATCCAGGGAGGAATATAAACTGTACATTGGTGGCATCCAGAAACAATCTGAGGGTGGTACAATAGCAATAAATGAAAATACACTTATTCCCTCTGGTACAGGAAGTGATATTCAAAGTGCTGTTTCTAGTGCTCTTACTGCACAGCCCAAGTATGTCCTTTTAACATTTAAAAATATTTTCATACATTTTTATTTCATGCAGTTTAATTTTTTTTTATTAGTCCATATACAGATACTGTTTTATCAAGTAGACTCTCTGTGATATAACCTTTGATATGTTCATTTTGGCATACTTAATACCTTATTCTCAAAACCTATATATATATATATATATATATATACAGTAACCACCGCTTATAGTGATCAGTGGTTATAAGAATCAACCGTTTATAAGAATCAATATCACAAAAACAAAACAAATGTATTATTTCCATGTTAAAATTTTCGCTTTAAAGAATCAATCCACCGGTTTCAAGAATCAGTTTACACTCTTTGCTTTCCATTAATTTTTCCAAAAAAGCCACTTAAACCCTCAAAAGGCACGAAGTTCATTCTTTTTTTTTTAAAGAAAGATTGATAAGATGGGATGGAATATAGTCGTAAAATTCATTCCTTTCTTTGTTAGACATAACATAATAATTTCCCCTTAAACGCTTTAGCAAAACACTGTTCTATTAGCTTGACCCAGGGGCATCTTTACCCGTCGGGGTCCGATTTCACTTTTCTGCACTGACAAACCAAAATAGGGACTCTTTTTTCCCCCACCTCCCACATCCTGGTTGCGACTTCCTGGACCCTGAAACACATAAATCTTCGGCGAAGTGTCCGCTATCACTTAGGCCAGCGTGACATTAGTAGATTCAGCACGTTATCAGACCGTGAAACGTAAGCTAGAGGGTGAATCTTCGTCTGAGACTATTAGTATTGAAAGAATATTGAAACAGCCACCTGAAAACTTCATTACGTCAAACTACCATAGAAAACTTTTTCTTGCTCTCTTCCTGTAGTTGAAATGTTAAAACTGTTAAGCGGGTATGTGGTAACAAATATTGGGTTTTTTTCTTCTCTTACTATAATCATGTGTATCTACTTATACACCTAAAAATTAATTTGTATTTTTAAAATTATAAGAAATAATTTTAATAAAAGATAATTAACGTAAATTAAAAAGTATTTTATGGTAAATTATCTAATATATGTATATATAGGTGTGTGTGTGCCTGTCCAAAAACCTAAATTTCGGCTATAAGAATCAACTGCTTATAAGAATGAAAAACAGTAATAACAAACGTGATTCTTATAAGCGGAAATCACTGTATATATATATACATACATACAGTAGAATCTCGATCAATCGTTCTCCAAAACATTGTTTTCCCATATGTGTCATTTATTTCAATCAGTCCCGATGATTATATTGCTTTGTTATGTTCTGCATCTACCATTTTCCCGCATTTATCGTTCATTTCAGTTGGTCCCTTGAATAACAATAGATTGATATTCCACTGTTTATATATATATATATATATATATATATATTATATATATTATATATTCACTGGAATAAAAGGGAAGCATTTAGTACATAATCAAAATACTATTTTAAGAGTTCCCTTAAAAAAGGTTAATCAAGTTAATATATAAAGTTAAACCTGTTTTTTCAAGATGCATGCATTTAATGTTTTAGTGGAATAAATATTTGATGTTAAGTAAAATTCTAGTTAATAGGAAGAGTCATGTCTGTCTTCCAATTTCTCTTTTAATTGTGTTTCTGTAATTTGTTTTTTCTGTTAAGCTTTCTTCAAATATTTGACAGAATACATTTGCTGTTGTGACTTGTTTAGTTGCATCATATTTACACAATTTTGCCTTAGTGCAGATCAAATAGTGCAGATCAAAAAGACAAGGTATTAGACATTATAAAAGTTCAACTTTAAATATTTGGAGACCCTATGAATCTAAATTCAGAGGTATCTTGGGGAAGACTTTACATACTGAAATGTCCTCCTTTCTGTCTATAAAATTTTATGTATAGCTAAATCCAGATTCAAGTGTATGGTGGGGGGTTTTATGCAGTGTAATTGTAGTTTTTGGGCCATATTTTAAATGTATACAGTGGAATCTTGATTGATCATTTTCCTGTATGTGTCGTTTACTTCACCCAGTCCCGACGATCATGTTGCTTTGTTATGTTCCCAGATCTATTGTTCTCCAGCATTTATCGTTCAGTTCATTCGGTCCCTTGAAAAACGATAGATCGAGATTCCACTGTAATAGAAAAAAAAAATAGCCTTTTTTTTCTTATTGGAATATTAGGAAGCAGTGTAAAAATGGAAATTTGTCAGTTATGGTTATAGTTTCATTAGTTTTCTAAAATCCTACCATTACCTTTCTTGCTTCTACCCAGTATATATTTTTTATTTTATAATTACTTAGTAACACTATTAGCAGTAGGTTATTTTTAGCTGAATTTCTTTTTTTACTCTGAATAGTGTGCCAGAGTTTGAAGGTCTGTTCCTTCAGAACTAGTAACTTTTATGTTTGGGATATTTAAAGAAGCGTTTTGCAAATGTTTTGTTTTTCTGCTTAAAAATTTGCTTCATTTCAACATAATATTCATTTATCCTCACTTTTATTTTGCACTTACATTGTCCTCACTTATCATTTGCACTTATATTGTTAAACTTAAAAGTTTTCATATAATTAGTCATTTCTCTGACAAATTTTGATTTGATTTTCCCCGTGAAGTGTTGATTTCTGTATAATATAATACTAATATTAAATCTAAATTTACGTATATATAATAATTTTCTTAAAGCTTAATTAGTGCATGCTTTTCTTTCTGCTCATCAGATCAAAATTTAAACCCCAAGAAATTATGGAATTGTAAGTCTTGCATGCAAATAAGAGCTTTAAAAAAGATTACTGTTTAAAATCATCAAATAAGAGAATGAGCTTAGGCTCCTTTTAACCAGTATTAAATATATCAACATATAAAATGTTTACCACTATGCTATTTGTATTATCCTAGTTAGAAAGACTGATGAAGTCTAAATCTGTGAGACACACCACGTTCATAGGAAGTGAAGAACACAGCAATAAATTCCTTACCCACCACAACTTCAGCATTATAAAAATTGCCTAGTTTTTTTTTCCTATATCGGGGCAGTGACCACATCGGCTATAAGCCATCTGGCAGCCCAATAAAAACTAGCCTTGTTATGAAAATTGTCAGGAGGACAGTTCAGAAAAGGAAGCGCAGGACAGTTTGTCAAATGAGTAAAATCCATAAGAGCACCTGAGGAACACAGGATACAGTCAGGGTTATCTACCACGCCAATATGGCACAGGTGATACTGTAAAAAGTCACGGGCAGTTAAAAGTCTAAAATTAGGAGTAAAGACTGATCGAGGAAGGTTCATGGGAAGTGGAGAACACAGCAATGAACTCCAGGCCTTACCCACCACAGCTTGAGCATAGTGATTTCGAAGGGACCTTTGTAATTTATATTTTATTACACCAGAAATTTCCTGGTAGGACAGAGTAAAGTGTGGCTGCCTCAAGTTACATCCGTTTTTTTGCAAGGATGTCGGCTTTTTCGTTTCTTGGAATCCCACAGTGACTAGGAATCTGTTGAAGGACAATTTTCCAGCCTATAGAAACTGCTTAATTTAAAAGCTTCTTAGTTTTTTCCACGTGGTAGGAATCACTTGTTGTATGTGAAGTAATAGCCAAAATTGCAGAATGGGAGTCTATAAAGAAAGCAACTTTCCTAAGTGGAGTACATAGATTTATTAAGTTTAGAATAGCTCGTTTTATGGCTTCGATTTCAGCATCAAAGTTTGTGGCATTAGAGCCTACAGAATAAAATTCCCCGAAGAATACCTTACAGTAAAGACCAGCCCCAGTTGGACTCTCCATTGCAGAACCATCAGTATAAATATGGAGCCATTCGACACTTGGATATTTTGCAGCGATGATCTCCAAGGAATGTTCCCTGAGAATCTCAGGGATAGCATCACATTTCTTTACAGAGGCACCAATAGTGAGGCAAAAAGTAGGGACCTTTTGATCAGGAGGAGGACCATTACTAAAGAGATAATAAGAACTGGAAGTCAAGTCATAATCCACCATGAGCTTCTCAGCTCTAGACAAAAAGGTCAAGTGAGTTTTCAATCTTGAGTTAGGAGGGATATAAGTCTGCTAATGATGTAAGGCAAGCACTTTGCATTTTACAAAGAGCCTCAGAAGTTGTCTTTCTCTTCATAGCTTCAAAGGCTCAATACTACAAGGTGCGCCCATAAAGTAACCGGACAATTTTTTATAAATAAGAAAAATATTACTCACCTTCAAATAAATTTATCTCTTTCAAAATAATCGCCAAAGGAGTCTATACAGTTTTTCCAACGTTTCTTCGAGTCATCGAAACACTGTTTATAGGCGTCGGAACTAACCGTTCGCAAAATATGCGTAACATTTGATTTAATATCCGAGACGTTTTCAAATCTCTGTCCTTTCAAGGATTTTGCATTTTTTGATTACAAAGAACTTATCCACCCCGAATTTGTTCCGGAAAATCAAACAATTAATCAGTATTTTTACAAGGAGGTGCTTTTTGATTAAGAAACAGGATAAGGCGAGTTAGGAAGGAACTGTTTGATTCTGGGCAATGGTTTCTTTTGCACGATAATGCTAGGTCCCATACAGCAATTTCTGTACAACAATATCTTGCTAAGCATTTAATTACAGTGATAAATCACCCACCCTATTCTCTCGACTTATCATCAGCTGATTTTTTCCTTTTTCCGAAGCTTAAGATTGTCATGAAAGGACAGAGATTTGAAAAGTCTCGGATATTAAATCAAATGTTACGTGTATTTTGCAAACGGTTAGTTCCAACGCCTCTAAACAGTGTTTCGATGACTTGAAGAAACGTTGGAAAAATTGTATAGACTCCTTTGGCGATTATTTTGAAGGAGATAAATTTATTTGAATGTGAGTAATATTTTTCTTATATATAAAAAATTGTCCGGTTACTTTATGGGTGCACCTTGTAGTTTGAATCTCCATGCAAAATTGCCTAGTGAGAAGTGTTACATACTCATTTCTGAAAACGAAATAAACTTTTAATAATTTTTCTAATTGAGTTTAAATGTTTGTTTTTAGTGATACTAAGCATACTATCATGTTTTATTGCTTCTTCATTTTTTAAAAGCATAGTTTTATGATTTTTCGTGTCTTTGGGAGTGAGTTGTATGTATGTTTAAAAAAAATCACTAACAAATTATTTACAATTTGTTTTTAAGATGGGAAGCAATGGCAGAGTCTCAGAAAAGAAAAATTTTCCTTGCTGTTTTTAACAAATTGCAGAAGAATAAAAAAGAATATGTAACTGAATTACAAAGAATTTTTAACGATTCACTTGAAGTATGCGAAAAAGAAGTTGACGATACTTTGGATTTGTTATATTATTGGGCATCACAAAGTGAAAAATTTAGTGGGCCCATGCAGGTACGAGAGGCTAGATTGTATTACTTTTTGTTTTGTACTCTTCAATATAACGTAAAATTTATTTTGTGAATGAAAGCACTCATTGTAGTATTGTTGATACTTATAATTTGGAAATATTTATGTCATTTGGCATCATTTTTTGTATTATGTTGATGTACAGTTGAAAGATATCATTAAAAAGTGGTGCTAATTATCACTAGTTATCATTAAAAAGTGCTGCTAATTATCACTTCTATTGAAATAGAATGAAATTAATATGTGTCTGTACCATGTAATAGTATTTGTTAAAAATGTTAGTTTATGTTAGTTTAGCACCAATGAGAGTGGATAATTGTACTTAATTTGACACAAACAAAAGCTTTTTTTTTTTTTACTTTTTTCTTTCAGTTTTTACTTTTAGGTCATGTATTAATGGTTTGATATTTCAGTTTAAACTTTAAACTTCTAGATTTCACTTTGCATTTTTGTATTAATTTGTTTTACTTGTCTGGTTTTATAAATCTAGTCTTTAATTAATTATTTATATTTTAATATAGTAACACCGATAAAACTAGTAATGTGTTATGCATGTGTATAAGTGCCTATGATTATGAAAGTGACCTAAGTCAAGAATAAAAAAAAATGACTTTATCAGCTATTTTGCATTGCATTCTTTTATATTACCATAATCTGAAGCAATCTTTGCAAAATTCTAAAAACTGAACCATTAGATTGAGCTGGTTGTTGGGTCATTAAACAGAATTCAGTTCATGTTCAAACTTACACCTTCTATTTTCTTGAAATGAAAAATATGACTTAGACCACTTGCATAATCACTGCCACGTATAATGATATTATTAAAGCTTAATTCTTGCATGTTTTCACAGATTTTTAACATAATATAAATGATTTTTTGCAATGCTTTTAGTGGATATTAATATTTAACATAATTTAAATAAGTATCATTTTATTTGTTTTTGTTGCTAAAAATAAAATTGTGTTTGCTCAAGTTTTTTCAATTTTTCTTGGTTTGTTTGTGGCAAAAGATGATTGTAGTGATCCTACCAACTCATTGCTTTTACAGTTTTGAATATTGGAAAAAAAATGAGTTATTTCTTGTCAGATTAGTTTTTTTTTTCCTGTAACGTTATGGTCTATTCATTTCCTCTTGAAATCTGCCCGTTGGAATTCACGTAGTACATGTTGTAATTATGAATTTTAATCTAGCTTTTCATTTCCTTTATCTTTTAATTGAGCAATTTGCCCATTATCATTACAGTAAATTGTGTCCAATTTACTCTTTAAAATCATATCTTAATTATTTGACTTAATTTTTTTGTCACATAATTTTATTTTCTGTTATACTAACATTAGAATATTTTTCAACTTGTATTATTTTTAGGAAATCAAGAAAAATTTGATTGTGTTGCAAAATCGAAATCCTTTGGGTGTCATTGGTGTCCAGTGCCCCGATGAAAAGCCACTGCTGTCATTTGTGTCTCTTGTTATTCCAGCTATAGTTTTTGGAAATGCTGTTGTTGCCTTAACTAGTACAAAGTACCCAACTCTTGCCTTAAAAATGTGTGAGGTATGGTTTTGAAATTTTTGAGTTAGAATTATTGTGGTTATTGTCGCATGTTTAAAATATCCCTATAGTATAAACCTATTATTTTTCCATAAGTATCGTTTTTCAGGAATTGACAGATCAAAATAAGGATTAAAATATAGCCAGATGCATGGGGGAACGTGAACTAGGCTTTATTTGGTTTCATAGTTGTTTAAAAATTGTGAGTTGTCTGTTTCACAGGAGTGTTGCAAGATTTTTAGTTGGTAATTAAAGAAATGAGAAGCCCGGTGGCGTAGTTAGGGGGGCGTCCATTAATTATGTGAGGCTTTTAGAGGGGGAGGGAGTCGAGCCAAATCTCACCCAGTCTCATGTGGGAGAGACGGGGGGGGGGGGGTCTCGGCAAATATCACATAATTTTTTCTCTGCAAGAAACAGTGTAAAATTGCGAGAAAACTTGGTTATATTAAGTAAAACATGTTTCTACACTAAAATATGGCTAAATCCTACACAATAGTTCCAGTAGTCACTCTTGAGACCACACACGAGTCCCCGTGGACTGAATTAGAATGAATATTCTTTTACGAATTTTAGTAGTTCCTTTTTAAGTATTTTATTGTTCGATTTTCTCACTGTGATTCTAGATTACGTTCTTAGTAGTCTTAAATACTAGTCTTAACTGGTCTTAAATAAAAATAATTAAGCAAATTATGTTTTTTTAAATAAATCCAATGCAATCAAGCACAGATTAACGTGTTTACACTAAAAATACGCATTTTGAAAAATCTCACGTTAGATTAGGGGGGGGGGAGGAGAGGGTCGAGCCAAATCTCACGATATCTCACCAGGGTGGAAAGGGGGTTGAAAAAATGCCAAAATTGCCTCACGTAATTAATGGACGCCCCCTTAAAAGTGTCAAGCTGCCACACCACAGGTCCAGGGTTCAATCCTGTGACTGAGCAAGGTCGACTCAAACTTTTATCCCTTGAGTGGGTCAATAAAATGAGGACCAAGCATGCTTGGGAACTAAGCTCTGGGGGTTCCCATCTCAGGCTGACCACCTGACTGAGACATATGCTGTATGGCGCCCCAAGCCCACGGTCAAGAAAGTAGAGATGGGCACTGCCGGCCTTGGTCCACAGTGGACTGTTGTACGATGAGTTTTTTTAATAACAGAAATGATAGTTATGTTATTTTGAATTTGAGTCATTTACTAGTTTGAGAGTTGTTCTATTTTCTTAGTGAATAAAAACTATTTTTTGTCATTTAATGTTTGTAATGAAGTATAGGAAAAACTGAGCTATATAATAGTTTCTTTTGAACTTAGAGTATCATCTTTCTACCTGCAGGTTTTGTTAATAAAGAAGAAAGGGCCTTTTAGAAGTCCTTGAAAGTCTTTAAAAATGATTTGCCAGTGATAATATCTTCTGCAGACTTATAGCTCTATTTGGCTTTCATAAAAAAGTCAAGTACATTCTAAGACATTATTTTATTCAAACATTATGACCTACTTCTATCTTATTTCCTTGATTTTATAATTAACTAGTTAAATACCCGTACAAAGTATTCCGAATTAAATTCTAATAAACCAGATTAAATCTAATAAACGAAGAATAAGTACAGTTTGAGGAACATTTTCCCCGTCCAATAACCTCAACCATTTTTCGACGGAGATCCGCTCAAGAAGAGACACCGAGAATAGTCCGCGGAGAATACGATTTTCCACACAAACGTATTGGAGTGTCCCATTACCCCCTTAGGATGGAATTTCAAAAAATCCTTTCTTAGCAGATATCCATGTTACTATAGGAATGCACTGTCAAAATTTCAGCCCTTTAGTTCCAGCGTTTGGGTGTGCGTGGTCTGTCAGGTCACGGAACTGTTTTTATAATAGGTTTAATTAAACATCATAAAACATACTAATTTTTAACTTTCTTCCTACTGGTCAGATCATGGATTTCAAAGCTTTAAACCTTCTCGGGATAACATGGACCATTTTGCAAAAAACCGCGTGTAAATCGGTCCAGTAGTTTTTTAGTCTATAGCGGACACACATACGAACATTGCCTTTTATATATATAGATTTGCATTCCAGTAATTATTCCCATAGACTTTCATAACCATATGACCCCTTAGTTATAAGCACATGTGTATTGCTATCACTTCTTCCTTATGTATCTGTGTGTAGAGAGGTCAGTGTTTTTGATTTGGGAAATGTAGGCATAGATTTGTATCTATACCTAGGTATAGATATTTAGGCTGCTGTTTTCTCCTAAAATGGTTAATATTATAATGTAGCTGACAAATAGTTCTGGTGATGTGTTTAAAATTTAAGTAAACCACTCCACTGGCATGTGTTCTCTTGTCTAATGCATGTTAATGTAGATTTGCATGCAACCCCCTCTTTTTCTTCATCCAAACATACACATGCATATAAAGAGAGAGAATTACAGGAATTGTATTGTAACAAAATGGTTATATCTCTCTATTTGTTGTATTAATCACCAAGATATATTCACAATTAAAAAGTTTCAAAATAAAAGAAGTTCATTTTCAAAATTCTCAGATTCTAGTGTTATTAAAAACAAAAAATACGTGAATTTGGATTATTTATGTCAATCATTTTGTATCTTTTGTTTAATCTGCAGTAACGTACATAATATATATATATATATGTGTGTATATATATATATACAGTGGAATCTCGATCGTTTGTTCTCCGAATCATCATTTTCTTGTATGTGTTGTTTATTTCACTGAGTCCCAATGATCATATTTCTATGTTATGTTTCCGCCTGTATCGTTTTTCCGCATTTATCGTTCAGTTCAGTCAGTCCCTTGAAAAACGATAGATCGAGATTCCACTGTATTATATATATATAGCCAATAATTTCAGCATTCAATTTGTTTATTAATATATTATGAAGGACTTGATTATAAAATATAGTTTCTTAATATATGTGTCTCATATATATCATCTCATATATATTTAATGTGGTATGTTTAATATTCAAACAGTTGCATTTAAGAGAAATTTTGGGTTTAGATGTTCTCTCTGGAACTATTTTCTATGAACTCTTTTCTTTTATATATATATATATATATATATATATATATATGTTTTAATGAATAGTTTGTTCTGTTGCATTAAATATGTTAAACATAACAATAAGATAAAATGGAAAAAATAACTACTAAAAATAAAAATTAAAATAAAAATCATAAGTAAAAATAAAAATAATAATTAAAAATAACTCTTAGTAATAATAATAAACTAAATTATTAAGGGTATAATAGTCCTAAAATACAGTAACCTAAGTAAGTCTGTAACTGAGAATCCACTACCTCCATGGTTGCAAGTTTTGTGACGTCAGTCATCTTGCAGTTACAAGTACTTAACTTCCACTCTGACTAGCGCCAGGCTTGTTGTTCTTTGGTTAAGTACTATTATTCAATTTTTAATCATTTCTTCTGTTATTCATGGATTGTATGGTGTCTGAGTGTGTTTATTGTATAGATCATACTCATCGGAAACAATCCATTGGTATTTAGACAGCATTGACACCGCTGATGAAGAAATGCTGTCTAAAACCTATTTCATACTTTTCTTTTCATATTGTTTGTTCCTGGCAGCACATACTTTTAGATCTATTACTGGTTTCCTCTATCATCTTTATTTTATATATATATATATATATATATATTTCTTGTAAAGTGTGAAAAATACACAAACTTAAAATTAAACTTTGATTTTTTAAAATTTTGATTTATTTAAATCTCATGCGATAACAGGCCTCCTTTTAACATCTGTACAGAAAAAAATCCAGTTAAGACGAGGCAGTACATTAACTAGACATTCTTTGTACAGACATTACTGGGAGGCCTATGATCGCATGAGATTTGTATCTTAGTTGCTTTTCTTGCTTATGTATTTTCCATTTTGTTTTCCTTTGCAGTTTGTATTTCCCCCTTTTTTTCTGTATAACTAAGGACTTTTTCCACAGGTTTCTGCATTAGAAATAAAAATGCACAGAATTAATTCTTTTTTCAAATAAATTTAATAGAAAACTTTCAATATGTTGCCATTTTTCACCTATCAATGTATCTTGTAATGTTTACTCTTTGACAGATTACTGTAACAGAAATATCTTAACCTTGTATAAAATTTTAATACTTATAGATAACTAGATTATTGTAAATTTTTAGTTGTGATAAGATTTATATCAGTTTCAAGGGATGATTTAAAATCGTTTATTTTTGGAGGGAATGGACTGTGCTTTTATATATGGATTTATATATTTATTCTTCGAGGCTAGGGGTGTGATGGCCCAGTTGGCAAGAGCAGAGGGCCAGTGATCTGAACGCCTCTGGTTCGATGCTCGTCGCTGCAAATCCACCACCGTGTTCACTAATGGTGGCCGGGGAACGTAAAATAGGTCGTGTCTACAATGTCCTCCAAGTTCTCAAATTCACCTCTGGAGGTGCAGGGTCAAGTGTTTTAGTCTCGTCACTTGATTTGGTTCAAAATTTCGGAACCAATGTTCTTCGAGGTCAAGTCAGACTTCAGCCCTAGTGGTACCTCGCCATAAAGTGAAGCTGCTTACTACCCTTCACCAAGGACCTAGGATTTAAGGACCTAGGTCCTTTCGACTTGGTGTAGGCTTTCCTAAACAAGGGGATTTGAACAAACAACAACAGCAATATTCTTCGAGCTAATTAAGAATCTACTGCATTTGTGTTGAAGCCTGGCACTGGCGTAGCTAGCATAACTGGTGCCCGGGGCACAATACCTTTTCGCCCCCCCACCCCCAAATAAAAATTGAAATTTCCAGAATATCTTGTTTGTCTTGGAGACCATTTGGTGCCCCTCTGCGAGTGGCGCCCGGGGCATGATAGACCCCCTTGTCCCCCTCTCGCTACGCTACTGAAGCCTGGAGTTTGTTAACCCATCTGTTTAAATTAAAAATTGAAGGAGTTACAAAAATTTTGTTGAAGTTTGAATTCCCTTTTCTCTTTTATTTTCAGATTTTTACCCTTTCTGATGTTCCTGGTGGTGTTATAAATGTCATAAGTGGAAACACATCTCGTCTTCTACCTACTCTGTGCAAACACATGGATGTTAATGCAATCTGGTATACAGATGTGCCTTCAAAGATTATTCTCACCAATCGCAATATCTCTCAAAGAGTATTTTACTGCAAAGGAATTTGGAATAGAATTAATGGGGCAAAAAGTTTGAAATATGCTCTAGAATCTACCTTCAGTAAAACTATTTTCCTGCCTGCTGGTGAAATATTTGCTAATTGATTCGATGTTCAGTTTCTTTCCGTTTTGTTTTTTTCTTTCTAAATTTCTATGAATGTTAAATATGAGCTGTGGTTCAAATATTTCATGATTTTGAACTAATACTATTAAATATATAGTTTATGTTATGTAGTGTCCATAGGATTTTTTTACTCCAGGAAAATTTGTAAAACTGTTGGGAATGTAAGAATTTTTTTGTTTAGCTTTAGAAAGGTTCACAAAAAATTCTAATTGTATAAAATTCAAGGATTGTTTCGAAATTTAGTACTTCTGTATTTTTCTGTGCACTATTTGTGTAGTAGATTGAAGTGGAACAATGGCTTTTTAGGAATTATATATGCGAGAGGTTTTGGTTGAAATTGCATATTTAAATTCAAAAGATGTGACTTCTTCCTCTGTGGGTAAAACTAGAGTTTTTTTTTTTTTTTTTAAAAAAAAAACATGGAATATAATTTGTGTTTCCCTTAGGCATTTTTGGTGAACCTAAACATCCTACCTGTTTTATCATAGAAGAAAATGTATTTTGCCCCTATAAAGTTGTCAATAATGTTTCCCTGCCGACTTTTTTAGTTGGTTTTTAATACAAAATGCATACAAGTGCAATATATATATATATATTGGAAATGAAATGTAATTTTTTTAACTATTACAAATAATGAACAATATAAATACTTTCATTTCAAAGTGCAGAATGCAGCATTTTCCTACCTAAGAATATAAAAGGAAGATTTTGCTGCTACAACCTATTTAACTTTGGTTCCTAAAACCAGTTTTATTTATTTTAACCTAGTTTCCCTTTTTTTCAAACTTTTACTAAACAAAAATTAATAACTGAGACTTTGTTGTAATTTAAAATTAAATGTCTAAATTTAATATTCTTATAAATTTTCTCTATGGTTTTGTTACAGTGCCTTTTTACAAATGAGCTTCTTTATTATTATGTTGAAAATGCTAGGCATAACAATCCTGGTGAAGTAGAATGATTGATTGATTCTTAATTTGAAAAATACTCAATTTATTTGACTCTTCAGTATGAAAAATGTTCTTAATTATGTTAATGAAATGGATGAAATTGTTCATATTTTTCACCTAGTACAAACAATAAATATTACATAAGCAAAACATTGATCCATGAAGTAAGAAATTTGGTTTTGCTTCCTGTGCTGTAACTGAGAGTTATGTATAATAACACAATGATTAGCATTTGAGTATAATTATTTAAAATTTTAAACAGGAAATTTTATGACTAAATTATGGTTAAATTGTTTAAAAAAATAGTCAATTTAAAGTTAGGTTAGTATAAGCTACACGCACATATGATTATGAACTTTTGCAGGTTACACCAATATTATTTACTTTTCTTAAATAGCATCTACTTCAAAGGCAATAAATTCTTTTTGTGTTTTTTGTCTTTCTGGAATAACTTTGTCTCTTTAAATCTCTCAACTGCAAGGATATTCCTAAGTTTTTTTTTACTGGTATTAACTATTTCTTGCTTCAAGGTTTTTTTTTCCCCATAAAGAACTAGGGCTTTTTAAACTAAGAAAATATTTGTATTTTTAAAAAGTTTGGATAAATTGTTTGTATATGGAATCAAAGATTAAAAAAATCTAGATTTTATTGTTTTTTTAAATTTTATTTTTTATTTGTTTATTTAAATGTACTACTGTAGTCTTTTAAATAAATTTCCTATTATATGTGATAAATGCCTGAGCCAAATGTTGAATGATATGATTTATCCTAGAAGATTTTTCAGGGACACTAGATATGTAAAAGAAGACGAGAAAAGATATTTTATACATGAATAGATTATATAAATATAGATTATGAATATGTTTACTATTTTACTGGAATGAAAATATGTGTTTATTTGTAACATTTTTTTTTTCAATCTATGAGGGCTAAATTTAGTCGATAAAATTTTTCGATATTCTGAGTATAATTTCTTTTCTGTGAGGAAGACAAATGTTTAATAATTCTGTATGTATAATTTTTTGTAGAATTCTGTATGACTAAGAATATGAGATTTTAAAAAAAATTTATATGTTGTATTTAGAGTTTCTTTTGTTACTATGAATGCATGCATGCACACACACAAAGAGATTATCTATTAGGATTTGAAGAGTATATTTTCTATTTAAGGTAGCATCAACCCAAGTAACACATATCGTTGGCCCAATACAAATTTTCATTACATAGTTAAGGAATGGTTACCATTGGCAGAACTTCCAGAAAGAAACATGAGCCAACTGCAAAATGCTTATATTGGAACAACTGCAAAATGCTTTTGCTGGGCCAACAATTGCAAAATGTTGTCCCAGCTTCAAATGAGAGTTGAACTGCTCACACAGTAGTTGGGCCAACTAACAGCCAACTGTTGGATGAGCTGCAATGCCAACGATTGTTTCAACATAACCCAAACGGCCAGTTCGAACTGTTAGTCAACTACGATAAATACGGATGCCTAACAATTTCCCAATGGTCTTTTGTTACTTGGAAAAGCTCCTTTTTTAATAATGTTTAGTATGTCCTATAATAACTGTTGTTAATTTTGAACTGCATCAGTAAATGCTAAGATCATTGTACTCAACACACATTAGATTTATAAAAAGTAAAAACTTAAGAAATTGAACTGGTCTATTTTTTAAAATTTTTATTATTCTGAGCATTACACAATGTGCATACCTTAGCTTATATGGCTTTTGTGTGTTTGTTTATTTAATTCATTTAAATGTTGAAAAGTATTGACTTCATGGCATGTGTGTGCATTTTACAAAACTGCCTCTACAGGGATTGCACTGATTCTTTATCGTATATATTTTAAAATCTTCGTGTCTTTGAGTGTACAAATATTTCTTTCACTTCTGTACCTTTAAAAAACGATGTTTTAAACCAGTGCTCCGCAACCGCTGAGCCGTGGCACACTAGTGTGATGCAAGGTGATCTTGACTGTGCCACGGTTATTTTATCGATTATGATAATAAAAAAATTAACCACTGCATTAAATAGAAATTTTTCTAAGTAAAACATTCCTCTAACTTTTTGTTAATATGTAATGTTTTTGGGTCGAAATGATACACAAAACAAAAGCATGTTGTTAGCCATACATTGTAGGTATGCTCGAGCGTCCTATTTCTGGATTTCAGTTAAGAAAGAATATCCACAAATTTCTGACAAGGCCATTGCAATTTTGCTCTCATTTTCTACTATATACTTATGCGAACAAAGTTTTTCGACACTGGTTCTAATTGAAAATGACAAACGATCCTATTTAAAGGGCCTTGACCATGAACTGTAGCTCTTTCTATTATAGAGCCAAATATAAAACCTTCAAATTTAAAACGCACATATATCGAAACAATCTCAAATATCTCATTAATAAATTAGTTATGTTTAAATTAACTTTGATTTATTAGGCTTAAGTAAAGACCAAAAAACAAATTTTAATATAAAAATTTAAAGAGAAAATTTTTTTACTTGTAAACTATAATTTTATATTTTTGTTCTTGTGTTCGTGTACAGTTCAAAATGATTTATATAAAACTTAAATGATTATAATTATCTTGATACATAGAGCTATTTTGTTGTGTTTTTTTATCTTATAAAAACATATACATATTTATTGTAATTTATATGTTTGCAAGCTTTTTCTTGCGGTGTGCCACAGAATTATCGAAAAAAACGTTGTGCCGTGGAAGATAAAAGGTTGCGGAGCTCTGTTTTAAACGAGCAAACAACAAAGCGTTTGTCATTTTTCTGTCATAAAGGATCTAGAAAATATTCCTCATAAATGCCGTCCTAGCCTCAGAGGACTTAATTTTACTCTAAAATTCATAAAAGCCACAGCTTATTGACCCAAAATAACACTTAGAGAATATTAATATACTCATTTTAATGTGTAAGTATTGGGGGGAGGGGTGGAAAATATCACAAAATTCTTTGGAGAAAGCATTAAAACTTCTGAAGTAATATCTTGACTCCTGAAGTAGCAAATTTGAAGTTAGTCTTTCTGCCTAAGGTATGTCAAAAAGAAAGTGGTGAAAACTTTGTTATGCAGTTTTTGAAATTAAAATGTACTGCATTAAGATTAAATAAAGAAAAATTATGAAAGTTATATTGCATTCTTAGTTTTTCAAATAATTAAAACAAGTCCTTGCATTTAGAGCATGGCACCATAGACATTTAATAATGGAAATCCTTGGGACCCATAAATGTAAAATGAGTGCAATCCTTGCTTTAATAGTGTTTGTTTTAACTATTTTTTTTATTATTGATTTTTTATTTAGTCTGTTTTGAGAAATCATTTTTCCTATTTTCAGCCAAATTGGATCAAAGATTTAAAATTTTTGTAATTATATATATTTTTCTACTGTTTAAGAACTAAAGTGAAATGTATTTTCCTATTTTATTGCAATTTCTATGGAAAAATAAATAATTTTTTTCTTTTATCCATTGTGTGTCTGTTTGTGAAAGTATTTTGAAATTGTTAGGAAATGACTTAATCCTTTCGTTTATAGTAGTGAAGGAAATATTTATACATAAATAGTTCTATTAGGCCCGGATATGAGTACGTTAAATCCGTAGACCGGAAAGTTCTTCCACGAGGTTAGTGGATGGGGGAAGGTGCAAGCCTCTCCTCCCTCAATGTTGCCCTCAGGGTCGCTCAGTCAGTATTGAGGTGCCACGAGAGGGTTATGTTAACTCACCCGTATGGTGCTCCCAGATAAGTAATAAACTATTACCGTGGTATATTTTGCGAATGTCTCGCGACAGTTGCATTAAAAAAAAGTTAATAATTGATTACTACTCTCCTATAACTACAATGAATATATTAATATTTGTTTTAAGCCTGTCTGTATTCAGTGATTCATTCTTTGAGTCTCTGTTGTAAATTTTCATGAGCTTTGTTTAATCGAATGTTGTCATTTTAGCTGCGGAATCTGAATAAAAGGACTAATAAATCGGTGCACTATTTTTTTTTTTTTTTTAATTCGTTTGAATGATTAATTTTTTGCTCTAATATCCACTTTCTATCAAAAAGATTTACATCAAAGCATGATTGTTGCTGAAAATAATTTGAATGACGGAGCACTGAAATATAAATTTTATACATTATATATATAAAAGCCCTGGTTATATATATAATAGCCTTTGTCTCTGTATAACACTTCCGGGCTGTACTCATCTTTCAATTGAAGCCCTCAGTAAACAAACGGCCGGTTAGGCTTAATTTCAATTTCAGATGTGGATCAGAATTTTTTTGTTACCTAAAAACTAATACCTTCTCCATCAAATCACGTTTGTTCAGACTATTTTTCTGTAAAACATTCAGAACTAAAAAAAATTGGATGTTTTTAGCTGTATATTTAACAGTTTTTAAAAATCTTTACTTTTGCGATGACTTCTGAAAGTAAACAAACTTGAATGTGAATGAATCAAGTAGCTCAAGTATTCATATCGCGTAGTGAGCTTTAAAAAACTGGATGGCAGTCTACTACTCCAATCTCATGAAAAACTAAATAAATAAAAAATAATGAAAGGGTTTGCTTTTACAAGGTGTGGATTAAAGGCACTATTGTTAGATAATTCTGGATATTTTTTAACTCTCATATACTTTTTTCATTATGACATCATTATTAGTATTATGACGTCAAAATGACGGGTTGGATGGCAGTCTACTACTCCAATCGCATGAAAAACTAAATAAATAAAAAAATAATGAAAGGGTTTGCTTTTGCAAGGTGTGGATTAAATGCAATATTGTTAGATAATTCGGGATATTTTTTAACTCTCATATACTTTTTCCATTATGACGTCATTATTAGCATTATGACGTCAAAATGACGGGTTACCTTCTAGTTAAAAATTAAAAAATAATTATAAATACAGAGGAATTTTATTGATACGATTTTTCCCATTAATACGCCATCGAGATCTTGCTCTTAGATACGCACCACAATTTGCAGGATCCTCTGACTGTGCCGTTTGGTGTCAGATTATCTGTTTTGTACATGTTGAAGTTGTTTAATGAAGTCACATTAATCTGACTTGATTTGTTTGGCCACATGGCGCGGCACAGGCTTTTCAAGGGCATTTCCAGAATCATGTATAAGAAATAGGATATGATGTAACTTGCAGCGATGTAAGACAGAGCTTTCAGCACCTGAAAAATAAAAGAAAGAATATGTTATACATTTCAAAATGTGAAGTATATGTACCGGGTGTCCCAAAAATGACCGACGATTTGAGAAATCAATGAAAGAAAAACGGAAGGCGATAGAAATGTACGGTTTGCTGCATTATGCTTAGGTAACCAGGGAATTTATTCTCACCAATTTTCAAAATTAGTTGCAAAGTTCGCCAATAGATGGCGCTGCTGACTGGGAAAATCTATAAAACAATGTTTTCAAAATAACCACCGTTTGCAGCAACAACGTGGCGCAGTCCGAGGTCAAAATTCGCAGACGCCCGTGCAATTATTTCAGTTTGAATGTTCTGACAAAGAGCAGAGATGCATTCCAATTCACCTAGAGTTTGTGGATTGTGACGATACACCTGGTCTTTCAAGTACCCCCAAAGAAAAAAAATCGAATGGCGTCAAATCTGGCGAATAGGGAGGCCAATCCATGCCACTTTGCGTATGCTTCTTGCTTTGAAAACATTGTTATATAGTTTTTCCCCAGTCAGAAGAGGTTCTGTTGACGAACTTTGTAACTAATTTTAGAAAATTGGTGAGAATAAATTCCCTGGTTACCTAAGCAGAATGCAGCAAACCTTTACATTTTTATCACCATCCGTTTATCTTTAATTGATTTTTCAAATCGTAAGTCATTTTTGGGACACCCGGTATGTATGGGAAAAAAAGGTATGTATTCTGGGATGTAATAGTGCATTTGCTTCTAGTAATGGAGAAATAAATTTTTATTTTAATCAATCGTTAAAAATTCTTTTATCGAACGCACTGTTTTATTTTCCTGTCAGATCTGACATGTAATAAAAATTATGCGCTTTTCAATTTTTTTTTTTTTTCCCAGATCTATGAGCTGAGTAATTTAAATGTTGGAAGTGAAGAAGAAAGCTATAATTTTTATACGAACATAAATTCTCGTTATGAAGACGTGGCCGTCAAACTCTAAGTACTATGACCATAGATTACAAACCATAATTCATAGCCGAGGAAACAAACAATGATCAACAAGATGCCACATTGCTGTCACATTTATGTTTACTTTCTAACATAAATTATTACAATTATTTTTGGGCATTTTTAAAAGCCTTAAAAATTCCCGGTTTATTTAATTTACACAAAGCAATAATTAAATTCAAAATGCGTAGTACTTCTGATAAAGTTTGTTCCTTCTAGTATAAGGGTTTCTTGAGACCTGCGGTATCAATTTTCCAGGAATTAGATTACAACTTGTAACAGTGTTATTCTTATTGAAAATTGACTGATTTCTTGTTCTTCAAGTATAAATTATTACATGTTTCCCGGGGATAAATGTCGTTACCTGCTATTTACGTTAAAGTAAAAGAATAATTCATTTTAAAGTCATAAAAAATTATTTTTCTAAAACCTAATATCTTTACTTATATAAAAGCCTAGAGTAGAAAAGTGTAGGTAACCACTCCGGAACGGACCAAGTCGGGAACATCTTAACATTGCGACGCCATTTTCTGAAATTTTTCTTGAAAAATAATACCACAAAAGTTACATATTTTGAAAGCTCTTTAAAAAATATGAAAATTTCAAGTGAACACCCTAGCTCATAACCGTTTAGTTTTTGAAATATCTTCAAATTAAAATATCCATTGAAAAGAATCATTTATTCAATCGAGTCATTCACTTGAATTTCGAATTCATTCTACTCCATGGTTTTTCATATTCCCTTTAAATAACTACATTTTTAATGTTTAATTTTAATGTTAATTAAATTGTGTTTCACTTTGCTAATTATGAAAAGAATCATTTATCCAATTGAGTCATTCACTTGAATTTCGAATTCATTCTACTTCATGGATTTTCAGTTTCGTTTTCAGCAATGCCTGGTGTGTGGTGAGTCATTCACTTTTGAAACTATTTATTTTTGTTTTATTTTATTGTTGTTTACTGCTGTTTAAGTATTGTTGCTTTTTTTTGTTGTTCGTATGAACTCTTATGAGAAGGAAACGCCGATCAATATTCTGTCATTATATACTAGTTTTAGTATAAACCTCTAAAACTCTTTTTATTCCATTCATTTCATTAATTGAATATCATACCTCGTGCCAAAGAATTATGTAATAAAACAATGTGGTTTTACGATAAAACATCTTAAACTATCCAGTAAATAACCTGGACAGGAAAGATTTGTTCTGTTTTTCAAATAATGTAGAATACCAGGTGTACAGACTCAAGATCATGACAACGGCAAACTTAAGTACACGGTTCTATAAATTTAATACCAAATGAATGTAATAATTACCATATCTAGGTGGGAGTAGTAAAAATGTTCTCTCGAGACAGCTACTATAAAGGCGATGATTACGAAATTAAATATATAGGAGTAGTAGCTCAACTTGAACAGCGGGTCGAATATTCTGGAAGATAGTATAGCGTTTACAAAACCTGGAAAAAAAAAAGGAATAATTCAAACAGCAGTCTTGGTATTATCTCTTTCATTTTTCGATAAAATCGATAAAAGTTGATGTTTTCTGAATATCAAGTATTAAGGTATAAAGACATTCGTTATTTCTTAAGGCTTCTGTGTACTAATCCGATTGGATAAGCTCAACTCAATGTTAACCTACGGAGAAAATGTGTGTACTATTTACAGCTACATAAATGCTGATAATCCAATAAAAATAGTACTATTTTCAGATAGCCTGAACTCTTCTGCACCCTTGCAACAGGATTCATTTTATGAATTTCGCCCACCAAAGGAATTTAGGTGAGATTAAAACACACTTGACCAGAATTTCCCCCCGAATAATTTAAATTTTAAAATATTTGCATGTAAAAAAAACGAAAAATGTCCAAGGTGTAAAATTTCTTTCTCTATTACGGAGTACAATTAAAAAAAAAAATCTCTCAATCCAAGTCGGCAATACTTGAACACATTTTATCCATAGGTTAACACTGAGGTGAGCGAATAACAATAAGGTTAGTACACAGCACCCTTAAAATATGAAATGCGACAGTGTGATTAAGATAGATTCTCTCGTATGAAAAATTTACAGATAGGTTATTCATGTCGATAATACTAGATAGTTTCAATCAAACTGATTGAAAAATCTTAATGCAAACATAATTTTTACTTTTCAGAAACGCCTGGCTACTATTTAATTTAATTATTTTTTTCTCGCTTGAAGAATTTAAACGGAACATTGTACGCAGAAATACTGGAAGACTAGTTTAATAATAAAGTTCTTTTTTTTATATAAAACTATATATATATTTTTTAACTTGGGTAGGTTGTGGTTTTTTAAAAATTTTATTACCTAGACACTAAAGCAGGATTTGGACCATTAAACGCTGATAATATTACTTAGGGGGCATAAAGTAATAAAGTGGTAGTCAATAGCTTTTTCGTAAATGTCTGTAGTCATCAGGGCCTTTTTATCGCATGGGCAATTCGGGACTTTGCCCAGGGACCCCTGATGCTAGGGGGCCCCCAAAACCCCCTTGGTGTATGCACCTACTACTTCTAATAGTATGTATAGCCCATGGATAGTTCTTATTTTTATAAATGTTCGTAAGGGGGGGGGGCAAATAGCATCTGCCCAGGGGCCCCCAGCGTTCATAATCGGGCCCTGGTAGTCATATCGCACCCCGGCAAGAAAAGTGACACAAGTCAAAAAATGGCAATTTCGAGGTTATGTCATCTATATATATAAAACAGTTCCGTAACTGACTCACTGACTGACAAACAATGCACAGACCAAACCGCTGGACCTAAAGGGCTGACATTTTGCATGGCGATTCTTCTTATGGTGTAGGGGTGCACTAAGAAAGATTTTTGAAAAATTCTTCTTAGATTTTTTTAAATTAAATTTTTAAGCTGTTTTAGTAACTTTTTTGAAGTTTGCATTTAAAATAATAATTTGAGGGTTATAAAATTTATATCGCGAGAAAGATCCTAAAAATTCCTTCAAAATGAAATCTTTTTCGAATCTTTATCTCTATTTTCTGATTTTTGGTGAATTTTTAAAGATTCATTTTTAGAATTTAATTTATTGAATGCCGATCACGTGATTTCTTTTTCTGGTACTTTAAATAAATTTATCGTCACGTGCATAACAACTAAATTGACAAAAAAATATTTTTTTTCTTGCTAATGCGGCAGACGATTGGACATTATTTTGTCTATAAAAATATCCCTTACGATTTTTTATAAATATATATATTTTTTTCTACATCAATTTTATATATTGATCGTCGTATCTATTATAAATAAATAAATATGTGTATATATATATATATATATATATATATATATATATATATATATTTTTTTTTTTATTTATTTATTTATTTTTTTTGGGGGGGGGGGCATTAATTGCATACATTGGCCGTTGTATTTAATTTGAATGTACTCCGTAGCGAAGTGCGGGTTTTCAGCTAGTTGAAAAATATATGAAGTGCCCCATTGTGCACGAAAAGTGACACATCTCTATTTGTCACAATTGACAAATAGAGAACACAATTATTTATTTGTCCACCTGAGGGCAGTTGTACCAGTTTTATTGCAGTGCTACTTCAAGCTGTATTGTATTCTTTAAGTTGATTCTTCTCAAATGCTGCATTTTTGAGTTGTGTCACTTGCCTTGCCGGGGTGCGATATGTGACCAAGATTAATTTTTATTGGTTTTCTTACCTCCCTTTCCAAATGAACACGCGGTGATAACCCAGACTACGCAAAATGCGAATAAGGTTCGATGGCTCCCCGCATACATCGCTGACCAAAGTACGCCCATCGGCTCCATATGATACTTGTAGATGAATAACATGAGGCCTTCCAGGACACACAAACATACTATCCATCCAGCTACTGCTAGGAACTGAAAATGCATTGCAGAATAAAGTATTTATTTATTATAATTAACTCACAAAACACAGTTTATATAAAAAGCGGACTGAACACGAATTTCACACACAAATATTTATTTTAAACATAGCACTGAGCTTAGCGAACTCTCTGGCCGCCATTACTCCACACACACATCTTTTTCCAGTTCGGCGTGGGGTAACGCTAACAGCCACACCACACTTAGGTTGCGGCGTACATGAATTTAGCCCGCATGAGTTGGGGCCTCAACAGTATTGTTAGTGGTGATTTGCATATGAGAACAAGTATACCAATAATCATTCATCTTCAAAATAAATAAGATTTTCAAATTAAAAAATGGACTTTAAAGATCCCTTTTTTTTCATGTTTACGTTTCGTTAAGAAGGAAAATTACTGAGAAGTTCACGCTTGGCCACGCTTGGTTGCCTTTAACCTCAAACTTTCACTGTTCGTCGTGTTACTTTCGGATTATTTGACCCGAAAACTACTGTTCATATAATCTGTACTCTGGAGGTAGAAGAGAGATCTTTGATAAATGTACGCAAAGTTATTCAATATCTCGTTACACGTTATTTCGAATATTAACCTACATAAGAAAAATCAAATGCAATAATCCGATGTATATTGGGATAATCGAAGAAAAACTCTTCAATGAATTTCTTGAAAGTCCAATGAGCTATTTTACTGGAATTTTGGACTTAGTCGTCTTTCTGCCACAGTAGAAAAAATTTGGGATATTTAGAACCCAGAGTGTATATAACTTCAGTGAACCCAAAGGAGATCAGTAAAGTTGGCATATGTGTATTATTACCATGTTTTTATTAACTTGCTTTCTTGTTTGTGTGTTTGCGTGTGTGTTTGTCAAGTACAAATCTTGCAATCGGTTTTTAACTAACTTCCCGACTGGATAGACATTTGAAACTTTTAGAATAGCTCAGAACACGATGACAATGCATTTTTTTTAATGCTTTTAGTTATCTTTAAGCAGAATTTAATTGATTTTCAGTTATTTTCAGTTAATTTTGTGTTGTAGACTGGTGCAGCCATCTATTGGCCGGAACGGGAACGAAAAGTTATATGCAGGTTAACTTCAAATTAATTTTATTTTCTTTGAAGTTGATGGGATAATTCGTCAAAAAAATTTTAAAAAAGTATTTATTAATACATAGAATTGTCAAGTTTATATGATTCAACAGAATATTAAAAAAAATGGTATACAAAAGTTCTTTTTATCTTGTAATTATTTTTAAATGTGCAGAATAGGATGAAACGTTTGTGAAGGCTAATGCAAATTAGTGAATTCACATTACCCACGTGCTCCAATACATAGAAAGTGCACGTATGAGTTCAAAAATCTTATGCCAAAGCGATGGAAGTAAAATAGTTGTAGTGGAGAGCACAATGACCTCTAACGAGGATCATTAATAGAGTAATTGCTTCCTTTGCGACAATTTTTTTAAGGAGATTTCAAATACACTGCTATTGAAAGGATCCTCTATAAATGACACTGTGTTGTCAAAATGTGGAATGTCCAAGTCGTCGACCTTAAATATAGCCAAAAAGAGAAGGGTTACCGAGGGCTGAAAATAGGGGTACGTAAGTGGTCGACGGCAGTGGCGCACCCAGGGAGTGGGCCAAGGGGCCCTGCCCCCCCCCCCCCAAAGAAATAGAAATTGCATAATGAATATTGAATTTGCATTATAAATACAGTCAAACCTCCATATATCGAACTTCCCTATATCGAAATTTTCTATATATCGAACTCTTAGCGAATCTCCATGTTCATTACATAGAAAAATTGTTTCTATATATCGAAAAAATCTCTGTATATCGAAATTTTTTTCAAGACAAATTGGGAGATTTTATTCTACTTTAGAATAAAATCTTCTAATTTTTGGCATTTGAAACAATACGTCGCGGACTTCAATTAGCGGGAAATGTTCCTGATGAAGTTTTTAGTTTACTGAATAAATACGAACATTTCTTTGAACTTTCCGGAAAACGGGCTTCAGCAAGATATTCGTAGTTTTTTTTAAAAAGAATCTACCCGTGATCATTGTAACCACTGTCTGCATTATTGTCTTTTTAAAGATATGTAGTACTCAATAAATGTTTCATATTAATTCATATTTTAGTTATAAACTTTCATTTAATTGGATTCGCATATAAATTAGAAATGGAGTTTCGTATACGAAAATTAGCTTTAATTTTTTTAGGAGAATTATGATAAAACTAAGCTCAATTCTATACATCGAAATTTCTATATATCGAATTTTTTTCCTGCAATTTGCTACTTCGATATATGGAGGTTCGACTGTATTTTTATCCGTTTAATTCGGCCCCTCTCCAAGATTAAATCCTGGGTGCGCCACTGCTCGACGGTAATAATTTGTACAGATTTTAAAAACATCTTTGAATGTAATATTGTACAATGACTGTCAGACGGAAGAATTTACAAGTATTCATTCCCAGAAGGGAATTTAAACTTAGTGGATAGCCTTCCCAGCTTAGGAGAAACCTTCATATGTTACTGCCAGATTGGGTCTACGTTCTTAGCTTTGGAGTTCAAGACGGAAGCGAGATGTCAAGTTGTCCGAACACATTTGAATACGTAGTGAATTAGCTCTTCATGCGAGATAGTGTGATGATATGTAATAATATAGAGGTTTTATATTTAACCTCAATTAAAATATACAGGGTTTGTATACAAAGTATCGGGAACAATTATTTTTCTGACGTGACTGTACGTCGGAGCACGCTCGTACCGTACGTGCTCGGTGGTGGGGATGTGACCTACAAGACCCACCAAGTACCAGTCGCCTGCGAGCGTTCGTTCAGGCTAGGTCGTGTTTCTAGTGGATCCCTGTCGAGTGACTCGGTGCAAGCGCAAAATGCAGCGAACGATTGAACAGCGGTACGCCATCAAATTTTGTGTTGAACTGGGGAAATCGAGTATTGGACATGATTCGCCAAGTGTTCAAGGATGCAACTTTTTAAGTGGCACAAGCTCTCCGAAGATGGTCGAGAGAGTGTGGAGGACGAACCCCACGCTGGACGGCCGTCGACCTCAAGAACCCACGACAACGTGCAACGAGTGCATTAAGTGCTGAAATCAGACCGTCGGTTAAGTTTGCGCATGGTCACAGATAAAATTGTCATTGATAATATGACAGTGCACGGCATCATCACTGAAAATTTGGCGATGCGAAAGATCTGCACTAAACTCGCCCCGAAGCTCTTGACGGATGACCCAATGCCCCCAGCCACACCTGCTCCAAGGTCACCGAGTACCTGATGATAAACGACATTCCCCAACTCCCTTACAGTCCCGACTTGGCACCAGCATATTCCCAAAAGTGAAATCCTCCCTCCATGGGACCCTAAGTGCCGTCGAAAAAGCTGGCACGCGTAACCTGAAGGACGATCCGGAATTCACCTTTTGAGTCGTGGAAAAGCCGCTGGCAAAAGTGTGTCGATGCTCAAGTGATATATTTTCAAGACTTTCGAGGAATTGTATCAAATAAATTTATTTTTCCGAAACTTTTCCCGATACTTTTTATACAAACCCTGTATGAACAATGTTTACATTTTATTACATTAATTTTCTAATTATTACTCTACACGTGCCCGCTCGCAGGAGGTTGTGCTGGTGGGAATGATCATAATACTTTCACTACTATGTAAATTTATTTTTACTATGCTTCTTGCGATAATCGTAATGCTTTTTCTAAAGGTATCACCGAACAAGTTAAAATTTTTCTATCTTACATTTCCCTTCATCGTCAAAACTAATTATCCTGTAGCGTACTGGAAATATGGTTTTATTTTTTCCCGAGACACCACAAGAGCTTGAAACACAGCTGCGTATTTTTCAAGGAATGTGTTGCTCGGTTCACCAGTTCGGAACACGTGGGGGATTTTCTTAACGTTTCTGCAATGTAATAAAGTTCGGCGTCTAAGAAGAGCTGTCAGCCGATACTCTGCGGCCCCTCCACCCCTTCTGAAAATCCAGACATTGGAGAGAGACGCTAGAGAACGCGTCCTGTGCGGATGTGTGTTTTAGGCTCCGTACGTTGTGAATCTGCACGGGATTTTAATTGAATATGCTGCACTGTTTAAATGTTAATTTGTTGTTAATAAATTGTTGAGTTTTTGTTTTAAAAAATTGGCCTTCGCTTTTAATTAGAACTCTGTCTTTCTTTGTTATAGATCCCATAGTAGTAATTTTTATCAACGCCTCAGAGAGAATCGTCTTACCTACTTGTCGTGACGCTACAATCCCATGGCGTCCCTCTGCATAATAATACCTTCTAAAACAGCACTTTAACTACTATTTGTTGCACAAAACAAA
>OU015495.1:212829679-212847179 GCA_907164885.2 Dolomedes plantarius
TATTTAATTTTGGTTTTTTCTTGTTCTATTTCCTCTTGTATTTTTCGTTTTAATGTTTTTAACACTCTTTTTTTCTCTAGATTTGTTGTAAATGGCCATATCTGGCTCTCATCATACATTCCCGGTCTAGACATTTTTGGCACTATAGGCCGGGATCTATAGCTAAATTTTCCAGAACATTCATCTTAATATAATTTCCTTTGTTAAAACAGGCCACAGAATCATAAACACCTAATTGAAAGCATTCTAGGCGCATAAATGTCTTTTTAGGCACACGAGTCCAAATAACATTATTTACGCTCTCGCAAGCTAGCAATTCATGCAGTATGTGGTTGGGCATTATCTTATTGAAAAGTAAGTCTGGGGTGGTGCAAAAGGAACGGCAGAATGTCGCTGTAAGTGTGTCACTAATGGCTTCCGAAGGGGTTCGGCTATCAAAAGGAAATGGCACCCCAGACCATAACGCCCTGTTGTGGGCCTGCTGTGTGGCTTGCGACGGTAAAGGCAGGATCCCCACACTGCCCTGGACGCCTCCAGACACGTCTTCGGTGGTCGTCTGGACACAGTTGGAAACGGGACTCGTCACTAAACGATGTAAGCAATACTATTTATTTACATCATATACTATTACGGGACTCGTCACTAAAGTCCCCAGTCAGCGCAGTTCGCAGTTCCAAGTGGATCGAGTTAAGCACCCTGTGCTAATCAGACGTGAGGGGTTAACCCTTCGAGGGGCGCCGTTTGCACAGTACAAACGCCTAAATCTAGTCTTTTTTCACTTGCCTTCAATGTAATCCAGTTAAATGAGCAGGAAAATGGTTAGTGCTGCCACCAGTTATCAGTTTAAAGAAGTAAAAATATATTTTGCAATCTTTAATTGGGAAATATTTCAAGATTCTTTGGGTTAAAAGAATCGGGACAAGAATCTGCACCGTGCATACCCTGGAGGTTGTTGCCCCTGAGAGGGTTAAGGGCGTAACGGTCATATTTTGAACACCATGACCATAGGAAAGATGTTGATGAAATGCGTTTCCTAGGCCACGCCTTCTAACGCAGGTATTTCTGATTATAACATCAGAGAGCAAGTGTTCGTCGATGTGAAATTGGAAAATCTTGGTTTTCTTGTAGCAAATTGACAATTATATATGCATATATATATATATATATATATATATATATATATATATATATATATATATATATATATATATATATATATATAAGTTGTCAATTCTTCGAGCCACGACTACTCTTCATCCCTTGTGACATGCTGGATGCCAGTCTTCTCTCCCCTTGGGTATCCACATATTACATATATATATATATATATATATATATATATATATATATATATATATATATATATATATATATATATATATATATATATATTTATTTATTTATATATATATATGTGTGAGTATGGATCGATAGATAGAGGGATAGAGACAGAGAAACATGCAAAAATATATATAGAAACTATTGCCGTAAAAGTCGAATAACCAATGCCGAAAAAGTGTAATAATTTACCGGCAGATTCTATAAGAAATATGCGGACATCAGGAGCTCATTTCTTATGACTTTTCTTCACAAAGTCTGAGGTATTTATTGAAGCTGTTTCCACGATCCTTCAGATTGCTTCAGCAAAATGAAGCAGCTTCCATTTCGGACAGTACTTGGGTTGGCGAAAGCTGCCTGTTAGCTGGCTTTCTATTGGCAGGTAGGGGAAGGAGGAAAAAATGATACGTTAGTGAGGAAACAATAGATTCAAAGTTCAGGATCCGTTAGTTCAATCACTATAGCTCGGAGCTTCTCCACACGAAAATCGCTCTTTATATACACCTGCTGGATGTGTAGTTGTGATGCGCATGTTCGGTCGTACGAAATTTCACCACAATCGGACAACTCCATTTTGGTACGGCCATTTTTTTTTTGTTATAGAGTGTATTACCTTAAATTACTTTATTCCGTATTAAAATTATTTTTCCATTTTTCTTAACTGAAACATCAGCTGATACTATTTTTATGAGAGTTTTTTGAAAACGTTGCTGAAAATTACAGTACCGTGTGTTTGCTATCCCTTTAAAATATAAAGGTTCGTAATATAGATTGTAGAATGTTCTAATAAATTTTATTATTTAAAAAGAATAACCGATTCATCTAGTCAATTTTTAAAGTGGGCACCATTCACAATGCTTATAAATAGTTATTAATTCAATTACTCACTTCTCTGCGAAATATGCTACATACGATGGCTCAAAAGAATTGTTGTAGGTGTATATTCCGACCGTTATATTTCCAGCTAAAGTCAGAAGTACAATGAGAATTATACCAAATCTCATATTTCTGAAATAGGAAAAGGCAAGCATATTTATAAGTAACAATTGAGATAAACTTCTGAAAGTTAAAGTCAAGAATGGAAAAATATATTTAAAAGTAATAGAGAAAACAATTATACGAAATAGTCCTGTTTGCACTATATAGTATTTTTAATATATAATTAGTAAATGCTACATTATAGGAAAAGAAATGTTTGAAACTATTTTATGAGAATGTAATTTCTCAGTGAGAAATTTTTGAATAATTATGACCGTAAAAATCATTTAACTGATGGCGTTAAAGTATAAAATGCAATAAATTAAAATAAATTTCAAATTTATCTGGGAACCGCATTTGTGTGGGTTATTGCATCTAAAAGCTTAAAAAATCCCCATTAAAATAATAGCAATAATTTGCTGTATAAATAAATCTTAAATCCTTTAGTCATATTATTATTATTATTTTTGTTTGTCCTTATAACTTGATACAGAATAAAACGCTTTAAGTATTTACCATCATGATTCTACATTTTAATGAGTTATTTCAGTAATACAGAAAAAGCATTTTTGCAAAATTTATCTCGAATTTTTTTTTTCTCAAATTTAATATATATTTTATGCTTGATGCGAAACATTGAGATTCTTGATGGCTGGCATTTTATTGAATTAAAACTAAACAAGCTTGTTGTATAACTGTGGGTTGATAACCTTAAAATGATGCACTTCCATGAAATAAAAATATTCATTTACCTGGATAAAATCCAACACAAAATTATTGCTGCTAATGTTAGCTGAGCTAGGCATGATGCAAACCACAAATGAGGAAAACACTGAAAAAACAGGTAGATTGAGATCAGTATCTGACATCTATATAAATAAAGTAACAGACGTATTTGTCGGGTCACGTGACCATCACGTCTCCGGGTCTCACTCATCCAAAAAAAATGGCCGACAAATACACAAATCGGTGTATTTTTTTTTCTCATGAAAGTACATAAATGTTACATATTTGGAAAGAGCCTTGAAAACAGATAACTTTTTCTGCGTACACTTATTCTGTTAATTCAATAGTTTTAGAGATATTTTAATTCTAAAATCACTCCACCGCTGAGAAATCAAATCATATATATCCAGTATGGTGCAGCCATCTGTCGGCAGCGACGGGAATGAAAATTGACGAGAATTTATTGACTTGAATTTAATACATTTGTAGGACTTGAATTTAATACATTTGTAATACATTCTTTTTTTTTCTTTTGTGGGGCCCGAAGTACATAAATATGTTACATGGATGGCTTGAGCGTAGCTAGGCGAAGCCCGGCTATTTATAATAAAGTTATAAATGTAGAAATTAAAATAAACACAAATGTATAAAATTCAGTGAACTGTATGTTATGAACTGTACTTTTAGTTTAAGTTTTTGAAGGTTAGAACTTTAAAGTTATTAAAAAGGTAAAATGTGCAACATTTAAAAAAAATTCTTTTTTTTTCTTTTCTATTTTCCTGTTACTAAATATAGCAGAAATTCAGTTATCACAATTTGTCTCTTGGAAAAGGTGATGCTTTTCTTTTTCTAAGGGGATGCTAAACCGATCAGTTAGGTTTTGCATTAGACATCATCGTTCCCTTATCCTTCTATAGTATTTTTAAAGAACTTAGAATTCAACGATCTAATTAAATTTACAGAAACACGTTGCTGTTCCTCTCTCGCCAGCTGTAAGTGCTGTCAGTAATATGTCAGGATCATGCAATAAAGCGCTTAGCCATACCGGTCGATATTTCATAGCTAGTGAATTTTATATTCATAAATTTTAATACTTTTCACTGATAATATTGCCGTAATTAATTCCTTCCCTGGAACCTAATTCCGTAAACTTAGACATGATAACCGGAATTTGATTTGTATCATTAAAACCTGAATTGAATTTCGTTTCAAAATAGATTTCGCTGTTTAGATTAAAAAATGTAAGGCAATAGACATTAAAAAGTTAATTTGTGGTATGCAATATATATTAAAAGATAAATTTATGATGCAGTGTTCAGATATTACATCTTTCAGCCGTCTACCATGGAAAAAAACCTTCTAAAACAATGTCTAAAACATTCTGGAATATTTAAAGTTAGAGAAAATGATAAAAAATTTACCGTAATCTTTTAACTATCAATCCTATATTTACAATCCTATAAACTATCTCTATACGATGCTTAAGAGGCATTCATCAAAATATGTTGCATAAAATCAATTGTTAATTTTTTTTAAACAGAGAATAATTTATATCTGACTTCAAAAAATTAAATTATTGTCCACAGTATGATTTATATATATATATATATATATATATATATATATATATATATATATATATATATATATATATATATATATTGAAAGCACAAAGAATGAGTTAAGAATGCATTCTTTGTGCACGATTACAGTAAAATTCCTTTTAAAAACAATTTCTTTCCACAGTTAGAGCGATATGTTCACCATGGAAAGAATACTTGGAAGAATGTAAATTAGGAAAAAAGATCTTACTAGTTCACTCTGATCTAGGAAATTACTATACATTCCGACGTAAGCCCACGTATTCTTGTGGCACTTGGTAATTGAGTTATCCATAAAATCATTCCAAAATGGTCCAGAACCGAAGACAGGAAGAAAGATGGCGACTCCAAGACATAATAACACTGGTATGAAAATCCTTCAAAAAAAATGAAATGTAATTAAGCCAATTGGGCAAGAATAAGAATCGATTGGAAAGTAGCCTATGTTTGTAACGTTAATAAATCTGTCTGGTTATGTGTGGCACTGTTGTCACCTTTTGCAACAAGAGGGCTAAACAGACGACGTGAATAAATATGTCTGAATCAACATCAATCAGTTTCGATCACTTGTTTGTCAGACACTATGAGAGTCTTCCCTTGGTAGAGGCATTTTTGTTACTTTTTGAGTATATAAAAAGGACAAGGAAATACAAAATCCCACATATGAAATGGCATAACCCTCGTTCAATGTCTAAACCAAAAACGTTCTAGCACGTTCTCTGAAAGCACAAAGCCCTGACAACATTTTACTGGGAAAAAAAAAGGTCCACGCCTCACTGAATTCATGTTCCAAGAAGCCCTAACTGACGGTGACCATATCGTGTAACTTGCGGCAGGTTTTTTTTCTAATCACACAATAGACCTGTTGTCGACGTGATCTTTCTGTAAGACAATAGCCATTCGATGAGATCTCAAAATGTTGAAAAAATTCCTCCTGGAAGCTTTGCATCCCCTATATTACCTACCATGGCTACTAGTGACTGAAGCAGTTATGTTTCAATCCGAGCTGACGGATCAGGTATTGTATTGAGTGATAAGAAGTATGCTTTTTATTCTGGTGTTTATACAAGTCTCTATCGACCATTTCTTTTGGTCTATTATGCAAAAGCCAATGTATTTTATGGGATTACTATGGCGCACATACAGAGAAATTTAAGCTTCAGTACTATCTTGCGTTTGAATCACAGGTAGTTACCCCGTGACAGTTAATGACAATCAAATAAAGTTTGTTTGAGAGACATGTTGCTTCGAATTATACATCCATATTTACGAATGCAGCGTATCAGCAAAGGGAGAAAGGTATAATTGATCTCGTTAATACCCGAAAAAGGAAGTATTAGGTCTACGTTTTACGAATTTCCATGCAATCGCAATAAAACTATTGTGCGTCGAGCGTTCTTTGGGAGTGACTGGGCAACGAGATAAAGGTTCATGAGTCAGCTTGTATATTTAGGCGTTGTAGAACCAGTTGTACTGCGATACAGATACAGATAGGTTTATGAGGAAGAAAACAAAGAGTTATACCGTAGGATAATGATTAAATATCCATAGAGACTTCGTGGAAAAATACCCTAGGGTATCAAAGTGTAGAATAGTAAGGTTTATTAAAAATATTTATTTATCACTCTTCAGTTCTAAAACGGGTACTATTTTTCGAATGACTCTTATGATATTTTCATAGACTATATTAAAAACCGTAATTTTATTTATTGAAATTTAGGCTATGTAAAATATATTTCTTCGTAAAAAATATACCCATACATACCTTATAAATAGTACAAAAGCAACAACAGATTGTACGTACGGTAGGTGAAAAGTATACACAGATGCTTGTAGGAGCACGACGAAATGACCTTCAAACAGCGCCAAGTGGCATTTGGGGAAGTTCCTCCCTCCTCAATCCGGACATGCGCACGTGTTGAAATCGTTGTGTTCATCCTGTGTATATTGAAAAGCGGTAGTAAGGAGACGTGTTCTAGTGCTATGTCAACGGCGAGTTATACAGCGCGCTGTTATCGAATTTTTAACAGCTAAAAAAGTGAGTTCTACTGAGATTCATCGTCGTTTAAAGGCTGTTTAAGGTGACGATGCTGTTGATAGGGGTACTGTCAATCGATGGGTAATAAAATTTCGTGGTTTCGAGCCTGGAAAAGCCATAATTGTTGATGAAACACGCAACGGACGTCCGATCACTGCCACAGACGATGAACATCGCAAACTCGTCGACGATTTGATTCAAAATGACCGGCGAATCACTCAAAAGCGTATCGCAAACCATAATGGAGTATCCAAGGGATGTGTCTGCTTCATTATAGAACGATTGGGATACCGTAAAATCTGTGCTCGATGGGTACCACGCCGTCTCACAGGCGAGAACAGCGTCGGACTGGAGAGGCTCTGCGAAACCTGAAGTTTGAACCGATTCCACGCCCTCCTTATTCCCCCGATCTTGTGCCTTGCAATTTTTATTTTTTTTCCTCTACTCAAGAGAGACCTAAAGGGTAATCATTACACCTCGGACGATGTGGTGAAGGCAGCTGTCAAGTCGTGGATTCGAGAAAAGTCGGAAGGATTTTTCAGTGACGGAATGAGAAAACTTGTTACACGTTGGGAGAAATGTGTTAGCCTTAACGGTGACTATGTTGAAAAATAAATATATGATTTTGAAGCTTAAGAATTGTACTTTAATGTTCTTTTTGCCCGATCTCGCTATTTCTTTTTGTTCGCGCTCTACAGCATGTGTGCATTACTTTTCAGCCTACCCTCGTAATATGCACAGCGCTATTCAGAAAAATCAATTACTCTTTTCTCGAACATGCATTTTTTTAGTTTTGTCTAACAAGATGGGCACATTTACGTATACACAGCGTTAAGAATTCATTGAAAATTCATTTCCTGGCAGCAACATTTTTGAAGTGGATTCTTAGTTCATTGTTAACTTTATCAGTGGCGAGGTTCATCGGCAACTTATGAACTAAAATTGGTTCCAACAGTAAACCGGTTTAGCGGAAGAGAAACATTTCTATAAAAACTCTTTCTCAAATTGGTTGCAAACAGTAACGCTACTATAACCAGTTAATAAATACAGAGTTTTCCATTTCAATAATGATGCCAACTCATGGGTGCGAGATTGTTTTGTGTTGTGTTTTATGAGAACTTGCATGTAGTATACGCGTATGTAATACTAGTTGAAAACCCGCGCTTCGCTACGGAGTACATTCAAATTAAATACAACGGTCAACGTATGCAATTTATGCCAAAAAATAAATATATATATTTATAATAAATGCGATGATCAATGTATACAATTGATGTAAAATATATCAATATATATATATTTATAAAAAAATCGTAAGGGATATGCATTTTTTTTGGATAATATCCAATCGTCTGCTGCAATTAGAAAGAGAAAAAAATATTTTTTTGTCTATTTAGTTTACGCACGTGACGATAAATTTATTGAAAGTACCTGAAAAAGAAATCACGTGATCGTCATTTAATAAATTAAATTCTAAAAATTAATCTTTAAAAATTCACCAAAAATCAGGAAATGGAGGTAAAAATTCGAAAAAAATTTCATTTTGAAGGAATTTTTATGATCTTTCTCGTGATGTAAATTTATAAACCCTCAATGTATTATTTTAAATGCAAACGTAAAAAAAGTTTAAAAAACAGCTTAAAATTTAATTTAAAAAAATGCTAAGAAGAATTTTTGAAAAATCTTTCTTAGTGCACCCCTACACTATTAGAAGAATCGCCATGCAAAATGTCAGCCCTTTAGGTCCAGCGGTTTGGTCTGTGCGTTGTATGTCAGTCAGTCACTCAGTCAGTGAATGAATGAGTCAGTTACGGAACTATTTTATATATATAGATAAGATCCTCAGACTGTCAATGTTCCCATTTTTAATACGTATCTTTCAATCCGCGGATGCAATCACTAAGTATTTGAACTAATACGTGTTGTAATGAAACTCGGGGGGCACGATAACATTGTAAATATTAGTTCTCTAAATCCCCTTTTAGGCTCTATTGGGGATTACTGAATCTATAATTTACAGATTTAAACCGTGGAATTACAGCGTTGAATTAAATTGTAAAGTTCTTTGTAATGAATGAAAAATCGTTTGTTAATGCAATTTATTAAACTATGACACAAAAATGCGGCTGTGTTTGAGTTTATTTGTCACGGAATAATCCATATTAAAATTGCTATCAGAGAGAGCGCCTCTCTATATATAATTTCATTAAATTAACCTAGGGTACTTCAAGCATTAATGGAATGTAGGAGAAATTTTTCTTACCTGAAATAATTCTGTACAATCAATGACACTACGTTAACTTTGACATCTTGAGCTTTGCAGGCTGAATACCACAATGTGTATGTCAATATAAATCCACTGAAATGGATGGAAAATCTTACATTAATTAGTTAAGAAACTGAATGAAATTTTCCGCAAATCCAAATGTAAAAAGTGTTGTACTTACTAACATACGAATAGGGCATCCATACCCAGCGGATAGTTCACCACATAAGCAAAATAATCCTCTGCTAAGTAATTTTTCAGATTTTCGAGTGAACCTGTCAGAGATAAACACGTCAAAACAGTACGTTCATCCATACATTTAAAAAAAAAACATTTAAGAAGGAGTATAAACTGAATTCTTTCAAAGTTGCCTTTGGCTGCAAAATTTTCGAACTAAGGAACTAATAACAAAATGAGTTACACCATTTCAGGGGAATCTCTATACTAATAAAGGACAGGGAGAAGTCGGATCACGTGACCGTAACTCATCCGGGCGGGCACCGATCCTCGAAAAAAAAATGGCCGACAAATATACAGGAAATAATGAATAAGCGTAGAGAATAACTTACGATATCTGAATGAGGGCCACTAAGCAGTGAAACTTAACAAATTTTTATCCTATAATATTACTGTCAAATGACAACATTAATGGCGCGAAGAGCTAATATACGTCATATGTCCCACCAATGAAAAGTGGCTGCTGCTCTGGAGGGGTGTGCATTACGCTGTGCGTTTTGGCTAGAGAAGTTGTGTGATTTGGGTAGTTGAGTGGTTGAGAACGTTACGATAATATTTTTTTTTTTGCTACACGAGAGCTAATTAGACCGGGACCTACTGCTTAAAGCTGATTCCTAACGGCTACAAACATCCTGACCAATAGTGGAACTCGGACCCACAGTTTCTGGTACCAGAACCCCAGTCATTCGGTCATCTATCGCCTTTGGCTAGGGGAAAGTTGGCAATTCAAGTTCAAAAGAACTTTCACTCCCGCATTTCAGCAAAAAGGACCTCCCAAAAGCCATATTTCCACGTGGCGCAGGAATTTTGTGGAAATAGGCTACCTGTGAGTCATCCCAGGTGAACGGGAAGGGCGCATGTTTTCGATGCTGTTGATGGTAAGCAAAGTTTCGACATAGGCTCAAGAAAGTCATCCTGACGTCCATCCTAAGAAATGGAGTCGGGCAAAAATTTATAACCACGAAGGATTTTTTTTCATCTAACCTGCATAAGTTTCGGTTAAGAATTACTGCCACTGTTGCTGAAGTGCACTCAACATGTGTTCTGCAACTGGTGGATACTGATTTCGGAAGGGAAGTCGTCAGGATTACCTATAAAGTCCACGTCTCGTTTTATTACTGTGCACCGAGCTTGATGAATTTTATCTAGCTCAGTTCAAATCAGACGTTTTAAAATGTTTCAGATAGGACTTTTCACTATGGCTTCTTTCAGCGTAATTCTTATATCGCTTAGCTGAAAAATGTGATAACTTTCATTCTGAATCCGGGCCACTTCATCACGTTTTAGAAGCCATTCGTCTTTTATGTACTGGTGGTGGATATAAACGAAATCACGTGCGTGAAGTGTCATTTTCAGTGCGTTTCTACTTACTGGACTGCATGTAGAAGGAGTCATAAGGTAAGAGATAGGTGTGACCCAATGTGATCCAAGCTACTGACGCTACCACAATCCCTCTGACGCAGTGGCCTGCCAGAGGGTAATCTGCATCGTCCTCTATATTCTTGAAGAGGTGTTTATTGTTGTTGCAGAAGGAAAATGCCACCGTCACTGATACACATCTTTCTGTAAGATAATTAGTGGTTCTCTTTTAAGTTAACGTCGTCACTCGAAGGCATATATTTGTTATAAAAAAATCTATATATGTTTATATAATTTCTTTTGCAAGGCACTGAAGGTTCGGTGATACTTTGAACCCTCAAACTTAGAACTAAATTTGAACATATATATATATATATACAGTCGAACCTCCATATATCGAAGTAGCAAATTGCGTGAAAAAAATTCGATATATAGAAATTTCGATATATAGAATTGAGCTTAGTCTTATCATAATTCTCCTAAAAAAAAAATATTAAAGCTAATTTTCGTATACGAAACTCCATTTCTAATTTATTTGCGAATCCCATTTAATGAAAGTTAATAACTAAAAAATGAATTAATATAAAAGATTCATTGATTACTACATATCTTAAAAAACAATAATGCAGACAGTGGTTACAATGATCACAGTTACATTCTTTAAAAAAAACTACGAATATCTTGCTGAACAGTTAGTTTTGCGGAAAGTTCAAAGAATAGTTCGTATTTATTCAGTCCACTAAAAACTTTATCAGGGATATTTTCCACGAATTGAAGTCCACGACGTATTGTTTCAAATGCCAAAAAAATGGGAGATTTATTTTAAAGTGGAATAAAATTACCCAATTTGTCTTGAAAAAATTTCGATATATAGAAACAATTTTTCTATGTAATGAACATGGAGATTTGCTAAAGTTCGATATATAGAAAATTTCGATACAGGACGTTCGATATATGGAGGTTCGACTGTAATATATATATATATATATATATATATATATATAAATAAATATAGACTTTCAATTCTGTTCAGCTATATATATATATATATATATATATATATTTATGTATATATATATATACATATACATATACATATATATATATATAATATATATATATATGTATATGTATATGTATATATATATATATATATATATATATATATATATGTGTATGTATATGTATATGTATATGTATTGTATATGTATATAATTTATGTATAGATATATACATACTATACATATACATATATACATATATATATATATATATATATATATATATTATAATATATATATATATATTATATATATATACATATAACATATACATATACATATGTATATATATATAGATATATATATATATCTAAATTATATATATATATATATATATATATATATATATATATATATATATATATATATACATATATATGTATGTATATATATATACACACAGAGGGAGATCCTGTTGGACAACGCTTAACAAAGTTATCAGGCATGTAAAATTTAAAATGGATCAAGAAATTTATCCATTCTTCAACATTTACATATTTCAAAGGTTTAATATCTTAATAGTTGCTTGATTTGTCAGTTAGAACTTGTACTGAAAATTGGGTCAATTTTTAAAGGAATGGAATGTTTATACGCACATTTGCTGCTCATTACATATATTCAAGAAGGCGTGTCCAAGTTATATTTTATGCATTCACTCTTACGCAATTAATGTTTCTTTCCTAGACAGTTAAATATTATTCTATGTATATTTAACGACATAGAACCTATCAATAATCCTATTTTTTCGACCTATCAATATTCTAATTGGAGCAAAAATAGAAAGGCTTTTTTTTTCCAAGATAGTTTTAATCCATATCATACTTTATAGTATTATCCTTTATAAAATACTGAAATCCTGAACATGTGTAAAGTCCATATGCATAAACTTATACAGCTTTGTAGTTTACGATTGAAAACTATACCACTTTTTATGCGATATTTCTCAAAGGCTAACTATGACTCATCCTTCAAAAGGAAGAATTAAGTTAGATCGAGGAAACGGTTGGTATCCCGGTGTAACGAAAATGAAGAATGGATTTTTTTCCCTCATTCTTTTCTCTTATCGTTTTCATTCACACTTTACAACTATTACCCTCTTCAACTATTAAGGGAACAGTGGACCTTCAAACCCAACTTTTTTTTGTTTTGAATGGATTTGCTTGAAATTTGAATATGTGATTAGTACCATAAATATGTAAAAGTGGTTAAAATTTAAAGATGAAATATTAATAATTTATGAATTATTAATTATATCAAAAATTGGCCTCATTAAAAATGTTCCACGCGCATTTCTTTTGCATATAATACGGTCATTTTTATTTACAGGATACCTTATAGAACTGACAATGAAACTTATTGCTTATTTTAAGCATTCGTTAAAAATATAAAGAGAAAAAATAATAATAGTGAAAGCACCCTTTTTATTACTTAAAATACCTCTAAATCATCTTTCGAGTACAAAATTTAGAAATTCTGAGCTACGAAGCATCATTTTTTTCAATAAGATTTATTTGATATACAGTTAAGTAAATAAAACTTAAATTTCAAAGCAATACGATCATTAGAAATGCGATTGGAGCAGTTTGAATATTCGTATGACACGAAAATTTTTATTTTGCGAAACACGCATTTAAAGTTATTGCTATTAGTAACCACATAATATCTAAATTAAATGCAAATGCCTATAACTAGGAAAGCAATCGCAGAAATTAAAAAATTCCTTTTGCAACACATTCCTACTCGTCCGTAGTTTCGCAATTCAATGAAATGAAAAAAAAAATATCGAATGTTTGGATAAATTTCACAATTTTGAAAGTCCACTGTCCCCTTTCCCAGCGGCTAAGTGGCAACGTCAGGGATGCAGGTTCAATTCCCCCATGGGACTTGGTTGCATTCTGGGGAACCTGTCAGTCTTCCCCCTGCAAAAGGATCCCCCGTCTATAAAGGTGAACTCCACCCCCTGGAGAACAGCCCAAGCTCAGTATTCTCAGCCATTTGGAAAAAAAAAATGAGAAATGCATCCCACTTCGCCTGTATTGCAATAGCATTAAATTAATATAACTTAATTAATAGTTTCAATTAATAGAATAAATGGATTACTTTAAAAACAGTTAACATAAATTCGAAACTTAGCAATTTTGGGGCTTTAAAAAAAAACAAAATAGTATGTCAATTGAAGAGTTTCGAAGAATCAAACTAGAGCTACTTAAAATTCTGTTACCATTGCAATGCAGTGTCTATCATTAAGGTGAAATTTTAAAACACCGGACACGTAAATTATGTGAAAATTGCGGATATCCACAGTCAATGTGTAAGTTGCAAAAATGCCAGTATTTAAATAAAAGCATTAAAGTTTCTTCACTGTCATTTTCTTCAAAGAAATAAATGGACGGATTTCAAAGAAATTGTATTTGAAGCAATTTGGTAATGATCTGAAATCGATGGCGAAAGGCTGTGTGTCATCGTTTGTTAATGAAAAATTCTTCTGAATTTGTCTATTTTCTTGTATTCATATGTACACTGGACTGGGGTGTGACGTATAGAAGTCCAACCCCTCTTGAAGCAATGGCACCCCCCCCCCCCCTCATTTGCGTACAGTGCTATTTGTCCGCAGGCACGACAACAAACAAACAACCATTAAAGCGGGAAAGATTACGTTTTCATACTACTCGATAAATACTCACTTTTTTTTTAATCAAAGAAAATTTTAATGCTTTAAAAGTTGTGTAAGTTAAAAAATATTACCTTAATATATTAGGTGTGTCAAAATGTTAGTTCGATTTTTTAGTAAAAACCAAAACACACATTTTGGGTTTTCACCAATAACCATGCTGAATAACATGGACATCACTTTGTTCCACTACCTTCTGTCACATTTCATAATTCTATCTTCCCTAAACTTCCACACCACAAATATTTTTATTTTATTTTATTTTATTTATTTTTTTTTTTTGGGGGGGGAGGGTTTAGTTACGTTTTTACTTTTTTGAAATGATAAAGCGTAACATGCCGATAATGTTGCATTTTTCTTTCATCTTCGATATTAAAATGACTACGAAAAATTCCCCAGTTTCGTTAAGTGGTTCTTTTCCGTTATAAGCATTACACTTGGCGGCGCATTTTTAATCTTGGCGACGCACAGATACAACACATCGTATTGGCGAACGAAATAGCTCAAAATAACTCCGGATGTTACGGAAACGTTAGGAGACACCTGATCTATACTAATAAACAGACAAGTGGAAGTCGAGAGATCACGTGACCGTAACTCATCCGGGCGGGCACCGATCCTCGAAAAAAAATGGCCGACAAATATACAGGAAATGGTGTAATTTTTTTTCTCATGAAAGTACATAAATGTTACATATTTGGAAAGAGCTTCGAAAACTGATAATTTTTTCTGCGTACACTTATTCTGTTAATTGAATAGTTTTAGAGATATTTTCATTCTAAAATCACTCATTGCTGAGAAACCAAATCATCTGGTGCAGTGGTGCTGCCATCTGTCGGCAGCGACGGGAATGAAAATTGAAAGGAATTTAAATTATTGAAGGGAATGAAAATTGAAAGGAATTTATTCACTTGAATTTAATACATTTGTAGGCTTTTTTTTCTTTTGTGGGGCCAGAAGTACATAAATATGTTACACGGATGGCTTGAGCGTAGCTAGGCGAAGCCCGGCTAGTTTGCAAATATTACGCATTGTATCAGCGCATCGACAAGATCTAAAAGGTATATTGACAACCACAATAATGAAGTTTATAATCTCTTTGAAGGATCAGAAAAATGCAATAATATTTATTTATCTTAAATAACACATATTGAGAGAAAGATATACAAACTACAGTAGGCGCATTCCATGAAGTTTGTTTATCTCCATGACCACGATAATAATCGTCCTGATATCGTCTCGTGATCCTCGAATCTTACTTTTTGTATATTTTAGTAATGTAATCTGCCTATCATTAGTGTGCTTATATCGCGTTACATTTCTCTCGTTGCGGCGATTTTTGAAAATGCGCCAAATTGGCGTCAAAGTGATTGTAGTGCTTATAACGGAAAAAGTACCCGATAAGTTTTTATTTTAAATGCACGCTGATATGACAGGTCCCGACACAATCTAACAAAATTGCTTCGGAGGACGTTAAAGACAACTAAGCAACGCTGCCAGAACTGTCGTACTAAAAACCGGACGAACACTTTGGCCAACCAAATAACTTATTAAGAAATATAACTAAAAAGAGATTGCTAGACGGTGCAGAAAATGTCGGTATGCTTCAACAAAACAGGGCGAAACGCAAGCGGAAAAACCACGATATCATACATTTGTAATCAATTTTCTATGTCAATAGATGGCAGCATGTGACAGACCGCAAAAAGAATGTAAGCGCATGTGCAGTGCGATATTGTAAGTCAGAGAGAGAGAGAGATGCGAAATGAATGGCGTCGCACGTTTGACGGCGAGCCACTAAGTGTTCTAAATCTATATAAATAAAGCAGAGTGTCTCTATGTATGTATGTATGTATGTAACGTATACAAATCTACATTTCTAGACGAATCTGGTTGAAACTTCGTATACTTATGTTTTGAAGCCTTGAGATAATTGTAAGATTAATTTAGAAGCTTTAAAATAATTATAAATAAATACAGTTTTTAAATAATATTTCATCTCCAGACGATGGAATAAACATGGTCGACATTTTCGTCGAAAATCGGTGTATTTTTTTTTCTCATGAAAGTACATAAAAGTTACATATTTGGAAAGAGCTTTGAAAACTGATAATTTTTTCTGCTTACAGTTATTCTGTTACTTTAATAGTTTTAAAGATATTGTAATTATAAAACTCCACCGCTGAGAAATCAAATCAACCATCCACAGTATGGTGCAGCCATCTGTTGGCAGCGACGGGAATGAAAATTGACGGGAATTTAAATACATTTGTATGGCCCTGAAAAGGCCGTTTTTTTTTCTTTTGTGGGGCCAGAGCATAGCCGGGCGAAGCCCGACTAGTGTTCAAATAAAACCTTTGTTATTGTTTTTAAGAAAGTATAATGCCTTTTTGATCTTCCACTCTCCAGCAAGAAGAAGTTAGCCTTGTTAGCAAAAAGAGCTTACACATTACATCTGACAATCAGTTTAAGTCGACTGAAAGTTCTAGTATATGTAATAGTTCTAGTATATGTTCTAGTATTTCGAGTAAAAATTTCTATTTCACTTACTGTCTCTGTGTGACGGGAGGTCGTCCTCAATTTTGCTGTGAAGAAGCCAGTCAATGAGTGTACTCACACCCACAAGAGCGATCAAAACGAAAAAGATGATCCTATAAAGTGAACATGAAAAATAAGAGGGAATGATCATTCAACACTAAATTCACCAAAATGTGGATGTAAAAAAATAGCACTAAATCAACTGAAACGTATTCTGTCGAATATGCCAAAGTTTTGTTACTGATTAAGAAATAATTACAAGATAAAAAGAACTTTTTATATACCATGTTTTTAAATTTTCTGTTGAATCATACATAAACTTGACAATTCTATGTATTAATAAACACTTTTAAAAAATTTTTTTGATGAATTATACCATCAACTTGAAAGAAAATGAAGTTAATTGGAAGTTAACTTGCATTTGACTTTTAGTTCCCTTTCCGTCCGATAGATGGCTGCACCGGTCTACAAAGCAAAATTAACTGAATATAACTGAAAATTAATTTAATTCTGCTTAAAGATAGCTAAAAGTATTAAAAAAATGCATTGTCATCGTGTTCCGAGCTATTCTAAAAGTTTCAAATGTCTAGCTAGTCGGGAAGTTAGTTAAAAATTGATTGCAAGATTTGTACTAGACAAACACACACACAAACAAACAAGCAAGTCAATAAAAACATGGTAATAATT
>OU015495.1:212852179-212859679 GCA_907164885.2 Dolomedes plantarius
CCAGAAAATACTTAATTTTTGGGGATTTCACTAATTTTCACTTAAAATTTTTATTTTAGAAATTATAATAATCTTAATACAGTTAAATAAATTTTCATTGCTAAAGCTTATAACAAGGCGAACAATATTATTATATTGTAATCGTGTGCTAATATGGAATTTATTTCAAAAACATAATTTTCACGCAAGTAAGGAGAGTTTATTGTGTTTTTTTAAATCAATTTTCGCTATAGCACCCGCTCGTTATAACGGCATTTTTATATGGGACGTGAGGGATCGCTATAACGAACGTCCACTGTAGATTAGGTACTGTAGATTTGAACTGTAGATTTGAAACAACTATAGATTGATTACAACTGTAGATTTGAACGACAACTCTAGATCAGGTCCGTAGATCCCTTGTGGTGCCATTTACACTGGCACCACAAGAGTTGGAGTGCCACCACAATTTTGCCCGAGCACATCCTGGGCTGACATCTGCGGGCCCGTACCTTCTTCCACCTTCACTGACTTCATAGAAGGGCATCCCGGTCTACAGATTTAACCAGTGACGTAGAGAGCATAACTGGCGCCCGGGGCATGATACCTTTTTGGCACCCCCCCCCTTCCGAAAAACACACAGTAATCTATATATATAAAACAGTTCCGTAACTGACTCACTGACATACAACGCACAGACCAAACCGCTGGACCTAAAGAGCTGAAATTTTGCATGGCGATTCTTCTTATGGTGTAGGGGTGCACTAAGAAAGATTTTTTGAAAAATTCTTCTTAGATTTTTTTAAATTGAATTTTTAAGCTGTTTTGTAACCTTTTTTAAGTTTACATTTAAAATAATCATTTGAGAGTTATAAAATTTATATCACGAGAAATACCATAAAAATTCCGTTAAAATGAGATCTTTTTCGAATCTTTACCTCCATTTTCTGATTTTTGGTGAATTTTTAAAGATTCATTTTTAGAATTTAATTTATTAAATTCTGATCACGTGATTTCTTTTTCTGGTACTTTAAATAAATTTATCGTCACGTGCATAACAACTAAATAGACAAGAAAAAATATTTTTTCCTTGCTAATGCAGCAGTCGATTGGACATTATCCGAAAAATATTAAAATACAGTAAAAGATATGATCCTCAAACTGTTTTTTTTACATCAATTGTATACATTGATCGTCGTACTTATTATAAATAAATAAATATATATACAGATGGAGTACAAAATAATACGAACACCTGTGAAAAAGTATGACGTATTTCACACCTGCAGTACAGCCGCGCCACCTGCAACAGAAGTCTGCCACCTAGTGAGCGTGAAGAGGAAGGTATCAGTCTCTCAACAGCAGTCACCTACGTTGCATGCTTCTATCGAACTGTCTGTGATAAGTTGAAATGTCAGACCTGTCAGAGTTCCAAAGAGGAATGATAGTTGGAGCACGTTTAAGTGGAGCATCTGTTACGGAAACAGCAAACCTTTTTGGGGTTTGCAAGGAGTACGGTATCAGCCGTTATGACAGCGTACACGAAAGAGGGTAAGACGACGTCTTCAAAGCACAACAGTGGCCGAAAGTCCAAGCTTGCTGATAGGGATAGACGGGTCTTGAAGCGCATAGTAGCCCGAAAGCACAAGCAGTCGTTATCCGAGATAGCATCCGAAATGAACAGTCATCTCCAGGACCCCGTTTCAACAAAAACTGTCAAAAGGGACCTTCATGCTGCGAACATTTATGGAAGAGTGGAAATTCGTAAACCCTTGGTGACAGCAACTAATGCTTTCAAGCGACGCCAATGGTGCAGAGATCACAAAGGCTGGTCCCCACAGCAGTGGCAACAGGTAATATGGTCAGATGAATCGTCATTCACCCTATTTCAGACGACCGGACGCGTTTATGTCTGGAGAACGCCCAAAGAAGCGTTTCATCCTGAATGCCTCTTGCCGACTATGAAACATGGGGGTGGCTCCATTATGGTATGGGGTGCGATATCTTGGTGCGGTCTTGGACCACTTATTATTCTGCATGGGAGGATCAAATCCAATCACTATCTAAGCGTTCTAGGGGATCATGTCCATCCTTTTGTCCAGACTGTATACCCTGGAGAGCGACCTCCTTTTCAAGACGACAACGCCCCTATCCACACTGCTAAGTGTGTTCAAGAATGGTTCGAAAAGTATGACGATGCAGTTGAACATCTTGCCTGGCCCCTTCAGTCTCCGGACTTGAATATTATTGAACATTTATGGCAATATTTGGAGTCCAAACTTCGTTCCCGATTTCCACCTCCATCCGGAATTTCGGAATTAGAGACCGCTCTGCAGGAGGAATGACTTAATATTCCTTTAAATATTGTCCATGACCTTTATGCATCTATCCCACGTCGCATTAAATATGTATATCACAGTTTTAACCGCTTTGCGTGGGGTTTCTTTCATGCGAGAAACAGAGACGACACAAAAAAAAAGGATTTCCAGAATTTTGTCCCAAACTTTTATTACATGATTTTTTAAGGGACACACACAGCACATACAACACCTATAAAGTAATTAATGCAGGATCATTTTTAGCAGACAAAGCCATATTCGTCACATAACGACCTTTAGCCTCTGCGTTCTCTCTCGTTACCCCCCGAATCGAACACAAACAAAACTCTCCTCGCAAGAAGGGTTGCCACACGCTGACCTTGACACGGGTTACCAGGCATGGCACGCCTTACAATGTATTCAGTCAAGGGTGGTCCAACCCCCTATTAATAAAGATTTTCCATTATTTCAGAGGTGTTCGTATTATTTTGTCCACCATCTGTATATATTGGCATTAATTGCATACATTGACCATTCTATTTAATTTGAATGTACTCCGTAGCGAAGTGCGGGGTTTCAGCTAGTAGTATAATATATAGAATTGGTGAAAATGACCATTTGGCGCCCCTCTGAGAGTGGCGCCGGGGCATGATAGACCCCTTCCCCCCCCCCCCCCCCCCCCGCTACGCCACTGGATTTAACGTGCCTTTATCCGGTCTAGATCCGAGGTTAACGGTGTACCCTCGTGTCTAGACCGGAAAGAGAAGGTACACCATGGTAATGGTGTACCTTCGGTCACCATTATTGACCGAAAATGGTAAACTTCGAGACGAACTATTAATGTGTACGTCAGGTTTCGAACCGAGCACCTGCAGTCCGAAACTGAACGCGCTACTGCGAGAGGGGAAAAATATCTCGGGCCCCGAAATATTTCTTAATTAATTACTTGATTAATTTTCAAAATGTGAAAAGTAGGGATAAATTGAAGGAAAGGGAGAAAGAGATGAATTGAAGTAACAAAAATGATAATATATTTTTGAAAAAGGATATGAAAAGCAAATGTTTGAAAAAAAATGTTTTTAATGAAGCATTCTTTACCGTAAAGAGTAAATTGATTTCATAGTTCACAGACACTTCATTTAAAAAAAATCATAATGGATTGCTATGCTATCAGAGAAAGGATTTTTACTTGTAGTGTTAGTACAGCAATTACATTTTTGCTTTCTATAAATTAAGGTAAAATTAAAAATAAGATTTGGAATAAGATCCAAATTAAATGAAATAATAAACATTAAAAAAATTCTTTGCTTCTATTAAAGCATTTATATGAAAAGAAATTTATTCTTTTCCCATAGAGTATACATATTTTTTATTTTGAACGAAATAAATATATTTTTAATGGCGGTAAATTAGTTATAAAATGCACTATTCTCGAAATGATAGACACTTATATAAAAAAAGCAATGTACACTGCTCAAAAAATTTAGGGGAGCAAGCAAAGAAGTTAAGAAAACCGTGCGAGACAGCCACGGATTGGCATAAAATGGATAGTACACGCGTATCAATGCGAAATACAGAAAAAAAAGACGTAAAAAAATTTGTAATTAAGCTTTAATTCTTTGAAAATATGGAAAAAACATGAAAAGATGATTTAGGGCAAAATTTGGTTACATGTAAACGATAAAAAAAAAGTATTGTTTAGAAATGATGGAAGATTTTTAATATGGCGTGTGGTCTCCCCGAACAGCTAAGACAGCTGCACACCTGTTTTCCATGGATGCAATGATGTTATCGATAAGACTTTGGGGAATACTGTTCCACTCCTCAAGAAGTGCAATTTCGGAGAGTAAAAGGAGGCCTTGGTCTCGCAGCAATGCGTCGTCCGAGCATGTCCCAAACATGCTCGATTGGATTCAGGTCATGAGAGCACGCTGGCCATTCCATACGCTGTATTGATCCAGCTTCAAGCATGTTCTCCACAAGACGAGCTGTATGCGGTCTGGCATTATCATGCTGGAAAACAAAGGAATCTCCAATGGCTGCAGCGTAAGGTATGACATGAGGTCTCAGTATCTCGTCCGCATACCTTCGGGCCGTCAAAGTACCATTCCGAATGATATGCAGGTCCGTACGTCCACCTATGCTGATTCCACCCCATACCATAAAACCAGCTCGTCTGTATTGTGACCTTTCACGAACGAATGTGGGGTTATTTCGAGTGCCCCTTTCCCTCCATACCAAAACACGTCGGGTGTCACACTCCAGATTGAATCGGGACTCGTCTGTAAACAGCATTTGGCTCCAATCACGTTGCTCCCAATCTCGATGTTCAGCAGCCCATCTTCTGGCAAGGTTCTGGCAGGCAATCCTTTTTTTTTTTCAATTCCTACTATTAGTTCACACTCAAATTTTTCTTTGTTGACCTAAGTAGGAATTGACTTTAAATTTTTTTTTGTATTACTTGTTTTACTGTTATTCTTGCCACGTACAAAATTTCACACTGTAATAAAATATTCAGAATTATCCTTACCTATATATGACGCGTTGAAAGGCAAAGTAGTGTAAGTCACATTTTCAACTTTTTTCATTTGAGGGCAAATGTGCAATTTCCATGTTAAATTTACAGAGGAATTGTAAATAGTTATTATTGCAGTATTGTAATAATTGTTACGAATGATAATTTGTTCAATTTATGGTGGAATTTTTTGTAGTTTTTGAAGCTAAACTCTCTTGACTTACACCACTTTGCCTTTCACCGCCTCATATATAAAAAATGTGTTTTTTTTTTTATTGAATGACAAAAAATATTAAGGAAAACCTTACTCATTCGAAGAATTTCTTGAACATCATCTAAAGTACATGACGAAGGCAAACAGATTCCGATAAAATGACTCATGAACTCGGTAGTCACGGGAACGTAGGGTGTCGCCTGGATAACCTACATGTGGAAAAAAAAATCATTGAAACATGATTCATGATGAAATTTCTGAAATTTATTTGAAAATGTGTGTTATTCAATACTATGTAATCTATAGTGAGAGGGTGTAAAAAATGAAAACAAAATAAAATTCTCCCACGAAATTACGCATGATGTAGTGTGGTTACTCTCAGTGTTGCCAACTTGGGGGTTTCCCCCACTAAATTTGGGGGTAAGTTAGGTGAAAAGGGGTGTTTTTAAGGGCCATATTTTTTTAGGGGAACTTTGTTGAGGGGAACATTTTTTAATATTTTGTACAATCGAGACGCGTTTCTTTTTATTAGATTACTAGCTGAAAACCCGCACTTCGCTACGGAGTACAATCAAATTACTTACAACGGTCAATGTATGAAATTAATGCCAAAAAAAAAAAATAAATATATATTTATAATAAATACGACGATCAATGTATATAATTGATGTAAATAGATAAAGAATACTAAAGAATATAGTACGGTTAATATAGTATAGTTTGTAGAACATTTATTTACTGTATTTTAATATTTTTTTGGGATAATGTCCAATCGTCTGCTGCATTAACAAGAAAAAAAATACTTTTTTGTCTATTTAGTTGTTATGCACGTGACGATAAATTTATTTAAAGCACCAGAAAAAGAAATCACGTTATCGGCATTTCATAAATTAAATTCTAAAAGTTGATCTTTAAAAATTCACCAAAAATCAGAAAATGGAGGTAAAGATTCGAAAAAGATCTCATTTTAAAGGAATTTTTAGGATCTTTCTCGTGATATTTTATAACCCCCAAATTATTATTTTAATTCCAAACTTAAAAAAAAGTTACTAAAACATCTTAAAAATTTAATTAAAAAAATCTAAGAAGAATTTTTCAAAGATCTTTCTTAGTGCACCCCTACACTATAAGAAGAATCACCATGCAAAATTTCATCCCTTTAGGTCCAGCGGTTTGGTCTGTGCGTTGTATGTCAGTGAGTCAGTTACGGAACTGTTTTATATATATAGATAAGTTCCATACATATGTGAAATGTAAATAAACCTCCATTTCATTATGTAAGTGTGTATTTTCTGTTTATTTCAATTTATCTCTCAAACAGGATGCCTGTTTGGAACCAGAATTTCTTTTAGGAAGGTCTAGGGGGATCTCAAGTTGGTGTTAGGGAGAACAGGGGGATTTCGAGATGGCGCTAGGGGGAGGCGCTTCGTAGAGGTTGGCAACACTGGTTACCCTATACAGTTGACCGATCAATATACACATATGTATAATACATATACATATATAAACAAACAAATACACACACACACACACGTAATTATTGAAACTGAAATTAATCAGAGGCAATATATAATATATATATATATATATATATATATATATATATATATATATCCGTGTTTACAACTTCAAAAGAAATTTATGGTTTTGGAACATGTTAAAAGTCATTTTTTTTCCGTTTTGGAACTTATTGGAGAAATTTGATAAAATAAAATAATAAATATGCTAATTCTAATTCTATTTATTGATTAAAAAATCTAAACAAAATTTTAAAATAATTAATTTTGTGAATATTAAAAAAATTGCAAAAATTTTATAATAACTCCAAATCTAACTCATGCCCTCAGGAGGTTCAATGTATCGATTTCTTTCTTTGCTATTTGGGTCTAATTGCTGAATGATGTCCAAAAAAACAATCAAGATTCTACACATTTTGCTGGACTGTACAGACTTAGAGGAGGCCCAATAAATTTGCTGAACATCATTACCGATGTTGTTTTAGTCAACAATGAAGTTCTTAGTCAATAAGGTTCAACTGTGAAAAATCCCTTTCACATTCACTCGCAGATATCGGAATCATGTCCAGATGGTGTATTAATTGAAATAATCCCTCTGGAAATATTTTTTTCTCCGTCTATTCTCGGAAACTTTGTATCATCTCCCTTTCATTCAAACGAAGTCTTCTTGATAGATTCCCTACTTCTGCCTCCCCAAACGTCAAATGATTTTCAACTTCTTTTGCCCACTGCTTTGGATCTAGCACTCTGACCCAATCAGGTAAATCAGCTTCTTCAGCATCTAGTAATCTCTTCTCTATAGACGTTTTCAGATTTTCCTAAAATGAAATAGGACAAATTGGTGGGACATCCTTTCTATTGTTCTGGTATATGGGAACCTCCTGGAAGGCGAGATACTCTCTCGCTCACTGCACTCTGCCGACTTTTCCCGCTACCCCGTTACGATGCACGTCCCTT
>OU015495.1:212867179-212947179 GCA_907164885.2 Dolomedes plantarius
ATATGGAAGGCCTGCGTCTGAAACAATGTAAATAAAAATTTATTCTACTTTAATGCTAAAGCAATAAGTGTCACTCTAAGAAAAGGAGTCTATCCAGTTTCCTTGCACTAAGTCTTTGATAAAATGTGTCGATTAATTATTTTTGAAACTTCTGACAGAACCTGAGTATCGATAAGTTCTATGAGACTAAAAACACACTTATGTTATAATGAAAATATGGACGGTTTTTTACGATAATTTAGAGAATTAAGGAATAAAAATAATTCTAAAAAAACCAGTTGAACTTTCATTAAGATTCAGAAGCTTTGAGGAAAGAATAATGTGATGAGACAGAAGGCAAAACTTTGGACGGACATATGGATATCTGAGAAATCATCAAAAGGGAAAAGGATTGTGTTTGGCTATTTTGGGGTAAAACATTAGTAATAGAAGCGCAGGGGATTAGATTCGCAGTGAGGGATTTTTTTATAGAAAAAGGTAGAGAAGGAAATAAACTGTTATTCTATAAGTCGCAATTAAAGCAATTTAAGACGACAATGGACCATGAAAAACATTTTTATTTATTTATTAACCAATTGCTATGAAATTTTGTATACTTATACAGTGTTGTTTAGAGATGCAAATTCTAAAAAAAAAAAAAAAATCAGAATGTAATTAATTAAGATATCAATTTAAATCTGTTTGTTAATTACTCTATTTAAAAATGCTCCATGCGCATTAATTGTTTTCTCAGATATCTAATTTTCTCTCTTAAGCTAGCTTTATATAGTTATAATAAAAGTTAGTGGCAATATTTGATTTACAGTCATATTTATAAAAACTAGAAAAGAAATCGATAATAATAGAACATTTTATGCCAAATTTTATCAAAAAAATTTTTTTTTATTGTAAAAATTTTAAGTTGTTTTAAAATAGTATAATGAATTGGTTACTAAGTTTTATTCTAACATATATAAATAATCCTTTTATGAAATTTTATGAAAATTCGAGAAACATTATGACGCATGGAGCATTTTGAACTTACCGAAGCGACATGAAAACTTATTTTGAGAAAATGGCATTTAAAGTTTTAATTTGACTAACATTTCCATTGTTTGCGTTTGAAAAAATAATTATAACTCGGTTAATAATGATCGGATCAACATCCTTTTTTTAAATTTATATCTGATGAGTTGCAGCATCATTTTCTGAACGAAAAAAAAATTCTTTTTGGGAACAAATTTTTGTCAATCTGAAGGTCCACTGTCGCCTTAAAGGTTTAAGATGCCTAGTGAAGAAGAAGGTTAGTTAAAGTACTTAAACTTTAATTTGTAAAGTCTAATTTTTGCTACCAAATTAAAACTTCTGTCGAATAAGTTATTTTACAATACGAAAAAAAACCTTAATAATAAATTTCTAAAAATCATTAAAATAATAACCGCTAAAAAAATAGACTCATTATTTAGATAAATTAAAGAAGGGGAAAAAATATAAACTGACATGGAGCATGGAAAATCTTCCACTGAAAATGCTTATGTGTTACATTAACATTCTTGTCGTAGACGCATTTTGCCTAGTGCGCATATTTCAGTTATGTAGGAATGTAATCTATATAAATTTTTAAAAATTGGAACACAAATTGGGAGAGTTTGAACGGTACTTCAAAAGTGGTATCAAACTTGGTTTGAATACAATTCTTAAATCAGCAAACTGAAAAGTTATAGAGACGAAACAGTTTCCCGTTTTATCTCCACCTTTCAAAACTACCCCAATTATGAAACGTTCCCGCTTGAAATGTTTCGCTTCCACGCAGGTATCCTGTACCACGGAGCCACGAGACTGTGTTTTGATTTCCCCGAACGCGCTCTACCGCAGTCAATAATACGACAAGCCTTTCGCTTCAATTACTTTACTACGATACGTTAAACATACTACAACTACAACAGTCGAAGCAATCATCTACAGCGAGTTAGAGTTTATACAGTTAGATAGTCGGGACGGCTTCGGGTTCAACGACAGCTCTGAGGCCGATGAGGCATCTCTGACTGCGTCTCTCTGGCACTCAAAAACAGATCTCTTCTGAGTGGACCATTGGGGTCTTCTTTTATACTGAATTCAAAAGGCTTTCTCCGGCGTTTGAAGTGCTCGTAAGTGTTCGAAGTTTATGGGATTCTAAATGTCACTATAGCGTCAAAAATCTCAAAAGCCCTCGAACCACTCTGGGATTTATGAGTTCTATAACGTCAGAACCGCACATTACAAGAACTTTATGGCCTCTTATCCTAGAGTTTATGAGACCGCCCAGATCAACAGTTCGCCGATAGATGACATGTTGAGGGATAGGAACAGGGCATCACATACTTATAGAAATACTAATTCGTGTAGTAATTGAGACAATGTCACAGCGGCAGAAAAATTCAGAGGAGCCCTTGATCCTCGGTCAGAATCAAGTCATGTTTTTGGGCGGAAAGTGTTTAAGCTTATTATTTGTCACACTTTGTCAGTCATATTGTGTCATCACTTTAAAATTGTCTGGTTGTCTCATTAAACAAACCTGACCGTTGTTTTCAGGGTGGGGGAGGGGTAGCGTCTCATAACATCGCATCGTAATGTGGTGGTCCTCGTTAGAGAATCTTACAAAGCAATTCCTCTTTTGAAATGCCAGTTATCACTTAAACGTTTTATAAGAGCCCATAACGGAAACTAGACTAGACCTTGATTAATGTTACATTTACAAGGGATGCATGTTACATCTCTTTCCTTTCCTGAAAAGTTCTGATTTTTACTAAAATTCTTTAACATTGATAAAAAAATACTCTTTAATTATACATGAGATGTAGGATTTACTGCATTTTCCTATAGGGCAGAAAAACCATAAGCTCATGATCCCCGTTTGAAACTACTTTATTCTTCACTAGATGTATTACCCGGCTTCGCTCGGGATTCAGTTTCTGTTATTATTATTATTATTATTATTATTTTAATGATTAGCCTCATGTTATGATGTTCTAAAGTTTTCTCTAAAATTCTTTTGCGGTAGCAAATAGCATTATTTTGTTGTCGGTGCTGTCGTTGTTCATCGCTTTCCTCTCCTTTCGATGTTGAAGCTCGAAGACGATCGAATGTTCGACGCGTTAAAAGTTTCTTCATCGGTCTCACTGCTTCGGATCACTACAATTCGAATTTTGTTGCCTTCGAGCTCTTGGGAATGTTTTTTCTTCAGATTCTTGTGTGCGCCTAACTGCATTTTGAATTCTGTTGGCTTCGCGCTCTTCTGTTTTTATTTTTTTATCACATTGTTTATTTCTCAACAATCTTTGACATTTTGCCCTTACTTCTGCTCAAAACTAAATCGTCTGCTACGTTTCAATGCCACTTTCAGACCTTTCTTAATTATAATATACGCGTATTTCATGATTGTAATTCTTTCTCAAAACTAAATCATCTGCTATGTTTCAATGTCACTTCAGTAATATAAATCATCGCTTCAAGGCTAAACGCACGTGTTTCACGTATATGAAAATAATATATCAAATTCATTCTTGCATGCGCCAATATATGAATGAATCCCGTTTTTAATTCGTGTCTATTTATTTTTACGGAAATGTTATAATTTAATTGGCAACAATGAAATGTTACAATGGCTTTGAACAAAAATATCCGGTGATACCGCGCAAACTTGTTCTAACATAATTCGGGAACGGAACGTCGTAGCGGCATGAAAATAGTTTATAACCTTCGAGCAAGTTCAAGCAATAAGTTGACCAAGTTTCATCCCATTCGGATGAACATAAAATTAGTCTATACAATGGCAGCGCATAAAATACGAACAAACAAACAAACATTCATTTATGTATATATATATATATATATATATATATATATATATATATATATATATATATATATATATATATATATAGATTTGTTAAAGGAATTGTTACGTTTACGATACAAACCGGTAAGATGACGCAATTGTTTTGGTCCATGGGCGTTCTCTGGATGCCTCCCACACTTAGTTGTGGGATCGATTCCCGCTCGTCCGAGGACAAGACTGATATTAGGGAACAATTTTGTTGTGTTGGGAATTATATATATATATATATATATATATATATATATATATATATATATATATATATGTATGTATGTATATATGTATGTATGTATGTATGTATGTATATATATGTATGTATATATATATATATATATATATATATATATATATATATATTATGAGGCGGTGAAAGGCCATGTGGTGTAAGTCACATTTTCAACTTTTTTTTATTTGAGGGCAAAAATGTAATCTCTGTGTTCCATTTATAGTGGAATCTGCAAATAATTATTATTTGCTATATTATAATAATTATTATGAATTACAATTTGTTCAATTTATAGTGGAATTTTTTGTAGTCTTTGCAGTAAAAAGCTTTGGACTTATACTACTTGACTTACTGACTTACACCACTTTGCCTTTCATCGCCTCATATATATATATATATATATATATATATATATATATATATATATATATATATATATATATATATATATATATATATATATATATATATATATATATATAATAGGCCAGGCCCACTCACTAACAACAGAGTAATATTTGATTACATAAATGTTTTTAACTATCGTAATTTTTTTTCCTAAAGAGAGGTACCGGAACGCTGTTTCGGTGTGTTCCGCCTCAAATCGAGCACTATATATATATATTAGAAACTTCTTGAATGCATGAAATTGCACTTACTTTTTAGAGTCCATCCTTTCAGCCTTCGAGCGTTTGCGAAAATTTTCATCATCCCAGCCGTGCATCTTTGACTTAGAGTGGAAGTCCCGGCCCCTCCCACGATTTTAGGCAAGATGGACCTCAACTGCTCGTTGACGAAATCGGTAACCTCCTTTTCGGCCTCTTTGTACGTCTGTTCGGGTAGGGCCGTCGCATTGCCGGACCCCGTTTCCACTCCATTCAGCCCACCGACGAAAAGCACCAGCAACAGAGATGCGGTGGCGAACATCGCGAGATTCTTGTAAACATTCGAATCCTCTGGGATTGAAGTTTTGGAGGAAAGAATGTGGAGGAAAAATCTGTCTGAGCCCTGAACTGCAATGAGAATTTTTTTTTGTTTACGAGGCCTTGGAGGGATTTTTTCCTCTTGTGGTCAGCTGCACGTGATTATTGCTTTATATCTTCTAAGGAAGTTTGAAAATCTTTTAAAGGAAATAAGGCGAAACGCCGCAACGTCAGTGGATACGCCAGTTTTCGGTCTACTATAGATCACGTGATTATCGGGTGGCAGAAAACAGAAGGCGTTCCTATGCGTTTGCATGTGTTTTTGGACGATACCTTCATTTTGAGTTAAATAATTTAAGTTTATTTATGAAATTCCTCATATTAGTTGTACGTAACAGGTATTTTAACACCTTTTTTTTCAATATTTCGCAAGTTTTAATAGAATATAATCATTATTTCGTCGAGAATGATTATTAATATGTTGAGATATGTATAGATATCGGGATAAGTTACTTCGGGCCGGCGTCTTGTATCGTAATTCCAATCTTCCTCTGCGATAAATACGGGTCACATACTGAATAAACCTTTCCGGGCCATACCTGAATGTTTAATTTAGCGATATACCTTTGTTTAGATACAGTATCTAAAGACTTTGCGTCATCTGAGAGCATTTTATTCGACAAGCTGTAAGAATGCTCGTTGAACGCCATGTTAAATTATGCAATGTTTTGCCACTCCTCGCCAAACAAGAAATAAAATCTGCAAGAGTTGAGATGTGACATGCTGCGAGACACTGCCCTATAAGGGTGTAATTTTTTTTTTTTTTTTGAATATTTTGTCGATTTCAGATGAATACACGCAAAAGGTTGAAGTTATGTGTTTCTATGACTCATCATCCAAATATCAAAATATTGCGGGTGTAACAGATTTTTTAAAAGATTTGTAGTTGTCCGATAAATGGGTCTCTAAGAGATCGATGATACACCGCGTGAATACACGAAATTGGGATTGTTTATGTAATTCTTATGCAAAATAATGTTGCGTAAGTTATAATTATATTCGTTGATTGTTGTTTTCTTTATTTATATGTCCTAAGGAAGTTTGAAAATATTTTAAAGGAGATCTGGGTGTAAATTCTTTTTAGTTTTTGAATATTTTGTCGATGTCAAATGAATGTATGCAAAAAGGTTGAAGATATATGTTTTGTACAACTCATGATCAGAATCTCAAAATATTACGGGTGTTACAAACTTTTTCAAAGTTTTGATGCAGTCAGATAAATTGTTTCCCAAAAATTAAACATACATATTTGTTTATACAATTCTTATTCAAAATAACATTACGCAATTTATAATTATATTCGTTAATTGTTGACTTTTAATTTTCTTTATTTAAAGTACCTGTACACTTTTAAAATGCAAATTTCGGGAAAATGATGCGTGTTTCAAGATATTTTGTATCGATCCAACAAAATTTTGCGAAAGGGTTGAAGGTTAAATATATGATTATAAAATGTTCATTTAAAATATTGGAATATAAGTTAAATTATGTTTATAAATTTATGGTTCCCATTTTTATTTATGGAAGTACACACTCAAAACGTAGTACATATTAGTACACATTGAAAACGCTATTTTCAGATAAATTATGGGTGTTACATTTTTTTTTCAATAAGTGCAGGCAAAAGCGAAGATACATGGTTTTTGTACTATATATATATATATATATATAATATATTATATATATTATATATATATTATATATATATATATATATATATATATATATATATATATATATATATATATATATATATAATATATATATATATATATATTATATATATATTATATATAGTATATATATATTATATATATATATATATATATATATATATATATATATATATATATATATATATATATGTATATATATATAATAGGCCAGGCCCACTCACTAACAACAGAGTAAAATGTGATTAAATAAATCTTTTTAACTATTGAATTTTTTTTTCCTAAAGAGAGGTACCAGAACGCCGTTCCGGCGCTTTCTGCCTCAATTTGGGCCCTGTACATATATAAAAAGGGTGGTCATAAAGAAACTTTTATGGCTGATATATGGACCTCTAGCGGCCGTTCCGTTTAACCGATCGGGATAAGATTTCAGATATAGTTATTTAGAGGTATGAGCTTGGGATTCTGTGAATGGCAACAAAGTGGCGCTCACGGTTACGGTTATAGGTACAGAAACTCGAAATTTTCAAATGGCCGTAACCGTGTGAGTCACTGTGTTATCGTTCTCAGATTCCCGAGCTCTGACTAACTCCCAGCTCTCATACCTCTGAATAACTATATCTGAAATCTCATCTCGATAATTTTCGATGAGGATCGAAATTCTCGATATTCTCGAAATTCTCGATATGGATCGAAATCTCATTTCGATCCTTAGCGAACGGAACGGCCGCTAGAGGTCCATATATCGGCAAAGTTTCTTTATGACCACCCTGTATATATATATTTGTGTGTATATATATATATATATATATATAAAGCTTATTCATAATATTAGACCTAAGGGAAAATTGTGGCTGTTAATTGTTGATTCCTTTATTTATTTAATTAAAAGATTTCCTTTATTTATTTAATTTAAAGAATTTTAACACTTTCCAAATGCAAATTTCATTCAAAGCATGGATGTTACCCTTTTTCTTGTGTCACATTTTGCGGAGGACATGTAAATATCATCTAGGGGATTGAGGACATATTTATGCATATACAAAGCCTATTCGAATTACCAGAATGTAAGTTAATTCAAATTATGAGGTGTTATACGTGTACTTTTTAATATTTTCCAGAAGGCAAACAAATGTAGGCTCAAGGACAAAAAGATACATACGACGCCTAATCAAAACATGAACAGAAGATAAAATTTTTCGCATTAACTGTTTATTAATTTATTTATTTAAGCTAATTTTAACAAATTATAATGAAATTTCGGTCAAATAAAGGATTTTTTGTAATTTTAGTAGTAAAGATATACCGGGTGAGTCATAAATTCGTGCAAATTAAAAAAATTCGTAATAAAAGAAGTAATGCTCGGAAAATTTTTCTGTTTGCTCCAATAAGATCAGAGGAACATTGGATTTTTTTCCATGTAAAGAAAAAAAAAAGTTTCCAAATGTAACCGAAAGAGGGCGTGCACACGTCATACTGAGACGTTTTATGCAAATCAGGCAAACTCACAAAGAAAATCAAACAGATCACAATAATTGCATTTATTTTAAAGTTACAGATGTTCAACAGTACCACCAGCACAAGGTAATAGACAAGTGAGGCGCGTCACTAAGCCCATTACAGCGGATTGTAGCATCGATGGCAGCGACTGTCTGTCGAATGACATTTTTCAGTTCCACCAAAGTGGTTGTGGAGCCCCGGTACATATGAGACTTAAAGTATCCCCCCAACTAAAAATTTCCCGTGGTCAAGTCTGGTGATCGTGAGGGCCACTGAACCTTATAACCGTGACTTATAGAACTCGGTCTTCAGTGAAAGATTCCAACAGGAACGTCTTGATATCACGTGAAATGTGGGGCGGGACACCATCCTGCATGAAGGTGACAACAGGTAACGCGTGTCTTTCCTGCAAATGCAGGCTTAACGTGGTTACGCAAAAGCTCCCTCTTTCGGTTATTTTTGGAAACTTTTTTTTAATGGAAAAAAATCCAATGTCCCTCTGATCCTATTCGCGCAAACAGAAAAATTTTCCGAGCATTATATCATTTATTACGAATATTTGAACTTTTTCATGAATTTATGACGCACCCGGTACATGTGTAGCATCCGTGGACATAGGTTTTGCACCTGCTACTTAGCAGCCTATAACAAGGGCGAAACCTCGGTGTATGATTTCTGGTGAGGCTGGAAATCAATATCTAATTTCTTCGATATTCGCTAAAATTCTTCATGACATACAGTGGGTGGTCTGGTAGTAACTATTTCTGTGGTATAAAAAGATGTTAGGTTTTTAACCTGAAAAATTCTTGGAACATATGTTGTTTTAGAAGCAAATTCAATTCCTTGTGCAAAAGTTTTAGTGATATGGCAATTTTCAACTTATTCTTTTGTCATTAGTTACAAATACGGCAAAAAAATAATTTTATTGATTTACTATCTGTCAACCTATTTATGTATGTATGTATGCATGTATGTATCTATCTATCTATCTATCTACAATGTAAAATATAAACAAATCAAATAAACAAACATTAAGAAGCGAGCATAGACTGCTAAAACAATTTAACTTAAAATCTACCCTAGCAAAGAAAACATAAAACTTTTCAATAAAAGATAGCGCAGAAGCTTCATATCCTCATAATGAAAATATACAAATATAACTAAAAATAAATAATCCAACAGTTAGATAAAAACAAGAAGAATATAGACAAAAAAAAAAAACAGAAATCAAGCACTCAGGGCGTCCACGCACCAGAGGCAAGATTCTGTAGTATCTCGGGGCCTTGGGATGTCTTTTGTTCTTACCTGCATCCTATTCCTCTTGAGGTAACTGATTTGGTTAGGCTCCCTGATGACGAGACCTGTCGGTTACCTCTATGTCTTTTTATGGTTCAGTTCCGGCACTACTACAGAATCTTGCCTCTGGTGCGTGGATGCCCTGGAGTGCTCGATTTCTGTTTGTTTTTTGTCTATATTCTTCTTGTTTTTATCTAACTCTGTTGGATTATTTATTTTTAGTTACATTTCTATCTATCTACACACACACACACACACACACACATATATATATATATATGTGTTATATATATATATATATATGTGTGTGTGTGTGTGTGTGTCTGTGTGTGTGTGTGTATAATCACTAGTGGCCAAAATTGTGGAAACCTTTCGGAAGATGTTTTTAAGGTCTAATTTTGTATAAACACATTATTTTAAAAGACATTTATGGGGTGTTATACAACACTGGAGCGATAATTTTTAAAGAATCTAATGCAGCTTACTGCGATGTATTATCTTTTATCTATATTATCTTTGTGTATATAGATATACATATATTTATTTATTTGCATTTAACCGGAATTATTAACGAATGGTGTAGATTTAAGAATGAATAGAGTCATAATTTAAATTATTTTTCATTTTTGCTTCAAAATCTGAGAATTTAAATTTAAATAATTTTCCTAGATGTTGATCTAATAATTCTATCCAGGGTTCCCTACATCCTTATCGGAGGAAAAAAATTCCTACACAGCACAGGCCCCCATTAAAGCTCATTGGCCAAGAAACCTCTCGCCCTCTATTTATAGCTTAGAAAAATATCATTTTCGAATGTTATGAAGTGACGAAACGTTAAGTAAATTAAGATTATTCTTTGATCGCCTTTAAAAATGAGCTTTATTGTGGGAACAAAGGAGATATATATGTTCTTTACTACTTTTAGGTCTGGTAATACGTGTGTTAGAATGTTAAAATGTTTCCACAACATCAACAAACCATTGTGAAACGAAAAAAAAATCCTTGCCGTTTTACATTGGTTTCATCGCATAAAAAAATCTTGAATTTTGATTCGTGACATCTGTTGACAATCAGCTGCATAGAAAGTTTCAAGTTCCTAAAATTTGGTGTTAGCCAGGCTCTGATTTTTCATTCGGCCCAGTAGCCCCCCGAATGTTAGGGGCCCCCCAAAATTTTTATTTTAAAAGAAAAAATCCTCAATTCAATTTTTTTCATCATATGTATGTTATCTATATATATAAAACAGTTCCGCAACTGACTCACTGACAGACATACAACGCACAGACCAAGCCGCTGGACCTAAAGGACTGAAATTTTGCATGGAGATTCTTCTTATGGTGTAGGGGTGCACTAAGAAAGATTTTTGAAAAATTCTTAGATTTTTTTAAATTAAATTTTTAAGCTGTTTTAGTGACTTTTTTAAAGTTTACATTTAAAATAATAATTTGAGGGTTATAAAATTTATATCACGAGAAAGATCCTAAAAATTCCTTTAAAATGAAATCTTTTTCGAATCTTTACCTCCATTTTCTGATTTTTGGTGAATTTTTAAAGATTCATTTTTAGAATTTAATTTATTAAATGCCGATCACGTGATTTCTTTTTCTGGTACTTTAAATAAATTTATCATCACGTGCATAACAACTAAATAAACAAAAAAAAAATTTTTTTCCTTGCTAATGCGGCACACGATTGGACATTATCCAAAAAAATATTAAAATACAGTAAAAGAAATGTTCTAGAAACTGTACTATATTAACTGTACTATATTCTTTAGTATTCTTTATATTAGATTTAATTTGAATATTTCTTCTACATTATTTTGTCTATAAAATTATCCTTTACGATTTTCTTATAAATATATATATATATATATATATATATATATATATATATATATATATATATATATATATATATATATTACATCAATTGTATACATTGATCGTCTTCTTTATCATATAATATATATATATATATATATATATATATATATATATATATATATATATATATATATATATATATATATATATATATATATTTGGCATGAATTGCATACATTGACCGTTGTATTTAATTTGAATGTACTCCGTAGCGAAGTACGGGTTTTCAGCTAGTAGTGTATATAAGGGATTAATAAGTTTTCAGGTTGCATTGTATTGGTGTTTTAATGATGAAGCTAATATGTTGTATTGCTTTTTGTTATTTGATAATGTTCTAGGCTTCTACGCTTCAAATAGCCAATTCTTGGTAAAATGGTACTTCCACAATGATTCATGATTATTTTTTGTGTGTGTCAATTTTGGAAATTTTGCGCCCACATCAGGGTTAGGGGGGGGGCCCACATCCCGAGTTGTGCATCTAGTCAAGAATTTTCTAATTTGGGCCGTGGTGTTAGTCACCATAAATCCATAACAGCATTGCTAATAAAAATCTCAACATGAGTAGTAAATCGCTATGTAAGTCGATATATTGTTTAATATTTCACTAAAATTCTTCTAAAAGCTATACAAACATCTTGAATTTTTAACGCCCTATTTTTCAAGTATAAATCACTACGAAACATATTTATTACGATTCTGATATAGTGCTGCCATCTATTATCTATTTACAAAACTAGTTTGAAAGTTTTGAGTAAGATGATAGTTTACAGAAACAGGAAATTATTCACATTATAACGTCTACATTGTTTCTCTTATTCTTTGCAAATCCGAGCCTGCATACGCAATAACCAGGTATTGGTTGTACGTCATTATAAATATTCAAAGAACACCACTCTCTTGATGATATGATAACATCAAGGTGGGAATCTAATGCTTTAGGAATGCCGTATTTCCTCATTGATGGGTGAAAAACAGCTAATTTTAGTCCGAAAAATTTGATTCAAAGATCCTGTCAAAAATCCTGTGAACACTAACCTTTTAAGAAGTTGTTCTCAAAATTTTATCAATTACTTTTTTTTTCTTTTAAAAATTAATTCACTAAAATTTTCAATTACATCCATAGGCCTGATTTTTATTGCAGCTTTTGTTCTTTCTGTTCCATAATGGGAATGCTATCCAATTAAATTTTTCAGAAATTTGTAAAAAACTTAACAATTTCATATAAATATCAGTTCAATTTTTTTTAGTTAAAAAAAAATTAATTTTAAGATTTTTTTAAATGACTCCACAAAGTCTCTACAGTAATAATGTCAGAGTTTTCTGATTCCTTTACCCCAAAAATACAGGGGTTTATGAAAAATTTATACACACACATGCACACACACACGCACACGCGCACACACACACACACACACACACATATATATAAATATATATAAATGCAGCGAAGCTTCTCTATGGCTACGCCAGTCATAGTTACGTAAAAAAGTGGTCGTTTTCAAAGGTGGCAGTGGAAGAGGGGTTAAAATAACATTGGTTCTATGGAGTGTATTTAATCTGTTCTAAACAAAATATGGCCGTTTAGAGGGGTGGGAGGCTAGAGAAGTTCATATATATATATATATATATATATATATATATATATCTGTGGATTGTTACAAGAAGTGCCTAAGTCAGTTTTCTCCTAGATGACTTTGTTATGTCTCTTTAAAAAAAATATTATTTCCAATGTAAGATGTACCCAAGTGTGTCCGATGCTTTAAAAGTGTTTTCTAAACCATTGTATAGACTTGGGTTTTTCTTACATTGAAAATAATATTTTCCTAAAGAGACATAAGCAAACAAATTCATCTTGAAAAAAAAACTGACTTGGAGACTGACTTACGAACGATTCGGCTTACGAACAAACGCCGGAGATGGACTGCCATCTGGTGTTCTGCGATGCAAGCATTCGCCATACTTACTTCGGTTTTTCGAATTGTCCAATGTCAAGCACAGTTGGACTTTCTCTAACACAGATTAAACGTTGATTGCTCATGTATTTCATAGATTTGTTTTGCAAATATTTTCGTTTAAATTAGCCGTAAATACGGCTCCCAAGAAAACGGCAAGAGCAAGTGATATTGCTAGCAGGAAACCTAATCTAACTTTTGAGAAAAAGAAGGAAATAATGGCTAATCATGAAAATGGTGTGCGTGTTTCTGATTTCGCCACGCAGTCTGGGTTGGCAAAGTCTACCATTTGTACTATCCTCAAAAGCAAAGAGGCAATAAAGGCACCTGATGTGGCTAACGGAGAGGCTGTTTTGACAAAGCAAATGCCTCAAATTCTATATAAGGTAGAAAAATTATTGCTAGTGTAGATACGTGAATAATTACAAGATAAAAAGAACTTTTTATATACCATGTTTTTAAATTTTCTATTGAATCATATAAACTTGACGATTCTATGTATTAATAAATACTTTTTAAAAATTGTTTTGATGAATTATCCCATAAACTTGAACGAAACTGAAGTTAATTGGAAGTTAACTTGCATTTGACTTTTAGTTCCCTTTCCGTCCGATAGATGGCTGCACCAGTCTACAAAGCAAAATTAACTGAAAATAACTGAAAATTAATTTAATTCTGCTAAAAGTATTAAAAAAATGCATTGTCATCGAGCTATTCTAAAAGTTTCAAATGTCTAGCTAGTCGGAAAGTTAGTCGAAAATCGATTGCAAGATTTGTACAGGACAAACACACACACAAACACACAAACATACAAGAAAGAGTGTTAATAGAAACATGGTAAAAATAGCTTATTGGTGATAGTATTAGTGAGTTTTCAATATGCGAAAATGCTGAGGAGTTTCACAATGGTTTGTTAGTAAAGTTACCAAGTACAAATGGGGATGAAAGCGAAGATTTTACGTAGAGGATTTAAAAAGGTTTGAGAAATTCCGTAAGCGAACTCGAATTCATAGTGTTGTTAGGCACGGGGAGGCTGCTACTTCAGATAAAAAGGCTACAGATGAATTTGTTCGGAAATTCAGACAGTTTGTGGAAAGTGAAGGCTACATGCCAAGTTTTAAACTGTGAGGAAACGGGATTGTTTTCGAAAACAAAATGCCAGGAAGACTCTACATCACGAAAGAGAGGAAGGCACTTCCTGGGCACAAGCCTATTGTTAGCAATGTGAACTAAGAATTACTTTAAAGGTCCATTCATTACTTGCCTTTCCGAAGTTTGACGTCATACTTTGCATTTCCTTTTTAAGCCTGTTCAAGTTAAAGCGATTCAATTCATAACTAAGCCGAATCACCGACGCAAGTTTCTTGTGATTACGTCATGTTTGGCAGACTGCCGTACGTCATATGATTAAACATAAAAGTCTCTAGTAGAGGGCGTATTTCGTAGAAGTTACAACCCGATATTTGAATATCAGCTTTTGACACGTGTATATAAGCCGTGGACACTTTCAGGAAAGATATAGTGGTGTATAGAGGTGATGATATAGAAGATATGAGATGAGTATCGGTATAATTAGGTAGTGTCAAGCTGCTCTGTTCATCAATGCGTTTATTAAGAAGTAGGTGTCTATTCTGATAAGATAGCAAGATATTGTATTAAGCCTGCTAAAAGTAAAGTATTTTATATTACTTCGACATTTAAATCCCTTTTGATAGTCCATTACAGTATAGGAAATAGACTGTTTGTTTAAGAGATTGATTCAATGTAAAAACCCGGCGTGCATTACTAATGTTACTAGTGAAGAATGAAGATATTGACATTGTTGCTTTTAACTAATTTTAACTAGTTTTTCAAATGAATAAATACTCTTATGTTATTGTTAAAAGGCTTGTCGTCTATACATTATTTTGGGCATCTTCAATGGTTTTAACGTATACCTTTTTTCAACAAACATAGTTTTTACTGCACAGCTTTTACTCTGCTATTCAAATATATATAATAGAAGAATTATTAGAATTGTTGACGTACATGTTTTACGTGTACGCTAACACCTATGGACAGGCTTACACTTTAATTGTGTGCTAATGCCAGTGGTGATCGTAAAATCGAGCCACTTTTAGTTTACCACTCTGAAAATCCTCGTGCATTCAAGGAAAATAATGTGCTGGAGGCTAAACTGCCTGTAATGTGGAGAGCAATTCCTGAGGTCTGGGTAACAAGAGTCATTTTCATGGAGTGGATTGTTAAGGTCTTCGTACCTGTTGTCAAGAAATATCGGTACTTTTCCTTTAGCCGGGCGCAAGTGATATATCGCCAAATAAGGTTCACTGGTCGCATTTTCAGCTGTTTTGTCTAATTAACTGTAACTCCCGTGACACGCGTGTATGAAAGAACAAAATATATAAGAAAAGGGAATTTTATTCTTTAAGTAAATATTTAGTTAGGAGGCGAAAAATCTTTATTATCCTTCAAGGTGTATTCAAAAGGACCACCCTTTTATTTTGTCGACACAGAAATTCAGCTAGGTACGTTTGCAAATGGCGACGAGCCGTTCCTCAGTGTTTTTTATATCGCCATTTGGTGCTTCATCACAATTGCATAATATTTTGTACGATTGGGAAGAAAGCAAGGGCAGTCTGTGGTTAATTAGTTTCCAATTTTTATTCATGTTGAATTTCGGTGTTATTTAGCTGGATCTCTGAACTCAATCATGTTCTATCACGTGATGCATACTTTCTGACCCTCCATCTTCGTGTGTGATGTGGCGATGCTTCTTCAGAATTTGGCTTATCTATGACCTAATAACCGTTTTCTTAAGGTTGTTAGGTTGGTGACTTTTCATTCTTGCCAATGGTGATACTTATTAGGGAAAACGCCACATGCGCCCGGCTAACGGAAAAGTAGCGAAATATCTTGAGGAGAATGGTTTGCCCTTGAAGTGTCTTCTCGTCACGAATAATGCTTCTGCTCATCCTCCAAATTTCGAAAAGGACCTGGACATGAAATATAACTTCATTGAGGTCAAATTTCTACCCTCCAACAGAACTCCTTTGATTCAGCCTATGGATCGGCAGGTCATTTCTAATTTTAGAAAATTGTATATCACGGCACTTTTTTCGAGATGTTTTCAAGCCACAGATGATACTTAATTGACCCTGAGAGATTTTTGGAGGGATATTCTCAACTTCGATATCCTCAATATCTTCGATATCCTTCGATTATCTTCGATATCCTCAACTTCAACATTATTGATAAGGCGTGGTCTCTTTCTGTACCTTGCAGTCTGCCCGGGAGAAACTCGGACCAAATTGTGTGCCAGAGAGAGAGACTTCGAGGGCTTTGTGACAATGAAGAGGCGGAAGTCAAAGTTTGGGGATGAGATAGTGTCCATGGGCAAAAGTATCGGCTTGGAGGTCGACTGGGAAGATGTGGAAGAGGAAGACAGCGAACTCACCAAAGAACTGGTTGAGATGCAGAGTCAACAGGTTGTGACACTGTCTCAATTACTACACGAAATTAGTATTTCTATGTGATGCCCCGTTCCTACCCCTCAACATGAACATGTCATCTATCGGCGAACTGTTGATCTGGACGGTCTCATAAACTCTAGGATAAGAGGCCATAAAGTTCTTGTAATGTGCGGTTCTGACGTTATAGAACGCATAAATCCCGGAGTAGCTCGAGGGCTTTTGAGATTTTTGACGCTATAGTGACATTTAGAATCTCATAAACTTCGAACACTTACGAGCACTTCAAACGCCGGAGAAAGCCTTTGAATTCGCCGACAGTATAAAAGACGACCCCAATAGTCCACGAGAGGAGATCTGTTTTTTGAGTGCCTGAGAAAGACGCAGCTCTCCTGGTCACCGGCCTTATAGGCCACGCTGTCGTTGAACCCGAAGCCGTCCTGACTATCTAACTGTATAAATTCTAACTCGCTGTAGATGATTGCTTTAACTGTTGTAGTTGTAGTATGTTTAACGTATCGTAGTAAGGTAATTGAAGCGAAAGGCTTGTCGTATTATTGACTACGGTACAAGGTGAACGTCATCCAGGAAGAGCATTTATTAAAGAAAGACAATGATAGGGAGAAAGTTTACATTGTCATAGTAAAAGAAATATGCAGCAAGTGGCGTGAAGTGCAGGCGTTTATTAAAAACCATCACCCTAATAAATATGTGACCAACAGAGCAGTTAATACTATTCTAAACGACAACGTGGTGTCCAACTTCGCCGAATTTCTTCAGAAAAGCAAGAAGCAAATTTCTTTGTATCTGTTTCTTCTACTAAAATCAGCTAGCGAGATTGAAAGTAGACGAAGAGATAAAACGCTAAAATCAGAATTGCCGAGTGATATTACGCAAGAGGACTTACCTTCCAAGCAGTTATCCCTCCCTTTTTGAAAATGAATCGCCTGAATCAGAAATTATCCACTGCAAAGCTAAAATGCTGTACTCAACAATTATCATGTCTGAGTTCTTCATAAAAAGTCCGTTTTCATTTATTTTCCCCATTTCTTTATAACTAAACCCATAAAAACAAGGTTAATAATCATATTCTAGGGGAGGTGAACGGATTAATTCTTCACCGGTTAATTTATATGGAAAAAACTGATTCGGTTTCCGAACGCTTCGGTTTACGAACATAGTCTCGGAACGAATTAAGTTCGTAAACCGAGGTACCACTGTATCTTTATTAAGATGCAAAGATCAGAATTTAAAATTTCGTGATAAAATACAGGGTGATTTTTTTTAAGGGGACAGTGGACCTTCAAACCTAACTTTTTTTGTTTTGAATGGATTTGCTTGAAATTTGAATATGTGATTAGTACCACAGATATGTAAAAGTGGTTACAATTTAATGATAAAATAATTTATGAATTATGAATTATTAATTATATCAAAAATTGGCCTCATTAAAAATGTTCCATGCGCATTTCTTTTGCAGTGGACGCTCGTTAATTCGAACTCGAAGATTCTCAGAAAAAAGTTCGAATTATCCAATGTTAAGAGAAAATATATAACTTTAAATGTGTATCACTGAAGAAGAAACTCTCCTAGTATGTATAACCCCAGAAAATATATTATACTATGTTATCTAAAGTTAAACATATTAAAAAGCAATACAGACTTACCTTAATCATAAAATGAAGCAGAAGATATGCAGTATAAAGTAAACTTTTATTAAAAATACGAATTGCACTTTGGGGAAAAACTGTAAAATGGATGTTTGGTTCTGTTTATGATGCCTACATTGTTCAGCCAACTTCTCGATTTGAAGTAAACATTTCAATTCATTTTCAAAGGAAGGTTCCATCTGAATAAATGCTTTCAGAGTTTTAATAGAGTTCATTATGGCCGCATTAAAAATATCTTTCGGCAGGTAAGTAGAAAAATGCCCTGGCAGTTTCCTACCGAAATTAGTGCATACGTCTTCGTTTACATCAGAGCTTTGGCCACATACAGTTTGATAAGAAATATTTTGCCTTGACTTAAATCGAGAAAGCCATCGATCACTGCATTTAAAATCTTCAATACCCATTCGACTTGCCAATTCATCAGCCTTCGTCAGCACTAGGGGTCCATTTATCGGAAAATTTCGAGATCTAACATCCTGGAGCCATAGCAGTAGAGCTCTTTCTAGAACTTCTTGGGACGCATTTCCCATGCGTTTCCTTCCTCTAGCAAATTTTGATTTTTCCCATGAATCTAAAATTGACTCCTTGTTTTTCAAATTAGTTGACAAGGCATTTTTTAAATTCCATAGTCAGCTGCTAACTTTGTTTTACATTCGCCATTCTCTACTTTCTTTAAAATTTCTACCTTTGTCTCCAAAGTTAGGGTTTTGTACTTTCCACGTGTAGACATCCTGAATTTTTACACGTTCACACCACACAATGAGGAAGAAAAACTAGACCACATTAACTTGTCTGCACTGCAGTTATAACTGACGCAGCTCCCTAGAATCTGTGGTAAAGACTAGTTTTTCTGAAATTCTAAGAAAATCGATCCAAATAAAGGAAAATTGCTTTTTCCGTTTAGCACTAATAAGAAGGACAATAGATACTAACGTTTAGCGGACATGCAATAGTCTAGGAATGCAGGCATGTGCCTCTTTACACAGAAAAGAAATTTTGACACACAAAATAATAAATACAGTGTGTATTTTCTCCATTAAACGAGGAAAAAGAATTTTTTTTTGTCAAATTTTTAGTTCGAATTAACCGAAGTGATAAAAATTTAGTTCGAATTAACGAGATATTTTTAACATTAACTCGAATACAAGTTTTTTGGGGCCTTTGGATTAGTTCGAATTAACCGAAAGTTCGAATTAACCGAGTTCGAATTAACGAGCGTCCACTGTAATATGGTAATTTTTATTTACGGGATACCTTATAGAACTGACAACGAAACTTATTGCTTATTTTAAGCATTCAATAAAAATATAAAGAGAAAAAAATAATAATAGCGAAAACACCCTTTTTATGACTCAAAATACCTCAAAATCATCTTTTCGAGTACAAAATTCAGAAATTCTGAACTACGAAGCATACTTTTTTTTCAATAAGATTTATTTGATATACAGTCAAGTATATAAAAATTAAATTTCAAACCAATACGATCATTAGAAATGCGCCCGGAGCAGTTTGAATATTCATTCGTATGACATGAAAATTTTTATTTTGAAAAAAAAAATGCATTTAAAGTTATTGCTATTAGTAACCACATAATATCTAAATTAAATACAAATGCCTTTAACTAGGAAAGTAATCGTAGAAATTAAAAATTCTTTTTGTAACACATTCCTACTCGTCCGTAGTTTCACAATTCAATAATTTTAAAAAAATCGAATTTTAGGACAAATTTCACAGTTCTGAAATTCCACTGTCCCCTTAAACTGACACTAATCAGGGCAATCTGTAGGACGATCTATCAGCCGGAATTCCCCCCAAATTGATAGAGGGGCTAAGGATGACATGGGAAAGAGTTTCCGTTGAAAAAAAATAGTTTTAAAAGTCGCCGATAGGGGAAGATATGGCGCTTTCGTCGTCGGCGCACCCGAGAATTCACATAAAAGGCAAGTAAAACATCAAAATACAAATTCACGCCTATGTAGTCGACAACACGTCACTTCTTCAGAACGCGTAACACGTCACCAGGAATGTTCATCAAAGTGCAGTCCTTTTGGTCGAGACTCCACCAAGATACACCTTAGACCAGTGGTTCCTAATGTGTGTGCCGCGCAGAGAGATCAGGGGTGCCACGATCTCGAATCTAATTCCAATATAACTTGAAGAAAGATTTGACGAAAATGGACAAAAAGCGGGAAAAACAACTCTCCTCTTCGAGTCCGCTTTATACCTGTTGAACTTGATTAAAAGCCATAGAAAAGATATATATAGCAGAATGTAGGAATAAGTAAAAAGAAGGAAAAACAGGAAACGTTCAGGATTATTTTTCACCACAAAGTAAACTCGAGCTAACATTTAGCGTTGGCGATAGCATTCGGTCTAACACAATGCTCCGACTGACCTCGGCGAGAGCTAAGTAAAGCCAGCACGTTATATACATTCAAACCACGTGGGTATCTGGCTGATTTGCATATTCAGGAAAATTTACGCCAAATAAACATCAAAATAATTGTCACGAAAAGTAATACTTGACTTATAATAAATAACAACAATTACTACAAATACAATAACAAATATTACAAAAACATATAAACACCGGAAAAAGAAATGTTAAATTAAAACATCGCAACCAGCGTTCAGGAATGACGTCCGAACATCGCAAAGAAACAGTTTCATTCCCGAAGCATGCACGTCACTCGCTGTACGGGAAAAAACTTCCAAATTGGGAAGACAGAGTGTGGGGAGTATCCCAACAATACCTTTGTGTTTTGAATCATTATTAAAGTACTTGCGTGATTTTAAAACACAAGTTGTATTAATTTATTAATGTTCTTACCACTTACTTTTACAATTTCTTCTTCACAGTCATGCAAATATGAAACATATATAGTTTACATAATATATATAATAATAATATAGATATTTTATGACGAGGGTGCCGTGAAAATAGTCTAATTCTCGTAAGGGTGCCATGACTTGGATAAGTTTGGGAACCCCTGCCTTAGACTTTAAATAACCCCACAGAAAGAAGTCACATGGGTTAGGTCCGAGGAGCGAGGTGGCCAAGCCAATGCAAAAAAGCGACTGATGACCCTTTCTTTTGTAAAGCGAAGGCGCAACAGATTCCGAACCGATCTTTATAGCCTGAAATACTGGCGCTGCTGTCGACTACGTAGTCAGGAGTTTGCATTTGGATGTTTTACTTGCCTTTTATGCAAATTTTATGGGGGCGCCGACGACATCAACAGCGCCATATCGTCCCCTATCGGCGACTTTTGGAACTATTTTTTTTTTTTCGGCAGGGAAACTCTTTCCCATGTCGTCCTTAGTCTCTCTATTAATTTTGGTGGAATTCCAGCTGATAGATCGCGCTACAGATGGCTCTGATTACTGTCAGTTTAAAAAAAGATCACCCTGTATATCAATCATTTGTGTGTATGTGTTTGGCATCTCAATCTGTTGAAATCAAAAATTTCAATTTTTGTTGCATGAAAGGGCGGTGTCTCGCAGCATGTCACATCTCAACTCTTGCAGATTTTACTTCTTGTTTGGCGAGGAGTGGCAAAACATTGCATAATTTAACATGGCGTTCAATGAGCATTCTTACAGCTTGTCGGATAAAATGCTCTCAGATGACGCAAAGTCTTTAGATACGGTATCTAAACAAAGGTATATCACGAAATTAAACATTCAGGTACGGCCCGGAAAGGTTTATTCGGTACGTGACCCGTATTTATTGACAGAGGAAGACTGGAGTCACGATACGAGACGCTGGCCCGAAGTAACTTATCCCGATATCTATACATATCTCAACATAATAATAATCATTCTCGACGAATGAATGATTATATTTTCTTAAACCTTGCGAAATATTGAAAAAAAGTGTTAAAATACCTGTTACATACAACTAATAGGAGGAATTTTCTAAATAAACTTAAATTATTTAACTCAAAATGAAGGTATCGTCCAAAAACACATGCAAACGCATGGGAACGGCTTCTGTTTTCTGCCGCCCGATAATCACGTGATCTATAGTAGACGAAAACTGACGTAGCCAATGACGTTGCGACGTTTCGCCTTATTCAACATAAATAGGGTTTTGGTCATTTTCATGCGTTACAGATACAACAAATAAAATTTCAAGTTTTCATTAAAGTTTGCGCGAGGCTCACTGAAAAAACGTACGCTTGACTAGTGATTTCTGAAATCAATTGAAAATAGTTCATTTAAAAATGTTTGCATCCTTTCTTCTTCAGTTCACTACCTGAAATTGCATAAAATTATGTTTGTTTGAAAATACACAGTAGCACGAAAAAAAGAATTTCATTAAATTAAGCGTCTAACTTAAGCTAGAACTTAAAAGAGCTGATAAATCCGTGACCACCAGAGACGATGAGATATATAAGGTTACAGTCTTCATATCGCCAAAGTTTATTTGCTAGTAGCGGAGGCGAAGTAGTTCCTGAAATACAGAAACATGCTGTATGCTTTAAAAATTTTTAACTGCACATTTGTTAACGTGCATTTGTATGCTTGTAAAGATAGACAAAAGAGTATGAAGTTTAAAAATTTAAAATGTTTCCAGTGGCGCATCCAGGATTTTTCTTGGGGGGGGGGGTGAGATGAACGGATAAAAATATTTATAATGCAAAATCAATATTCATAATGCAATTTCTATTTCTTTGGGGGGGCCAGGGCCCCTTGCCCCCCCCCCTGGCTGCGCCACTGAATGCTTCGATCAGGAATTTTTTACACGGCATTTTAATTATCAATGTCAAACCGTACAAAATTTAAAGCTTTTACGAAAAGAGAGTAATTTGATTTTTTATCATAATATGAAAAAAGCAAAATTGAAAAATGTGCCAGGGGATGGCCGAATGGCTAGGGCGCTGGCCTTCGGTTCAGATCCTGTGTGTTCGAGTCCCACTGTTGGCATGGATGCTTGTAGCCGTTCGGAATCGGCTTTAAACTGTAGGTCCTGGTAGCCGTCGTGTAGCAAAAAGTTGACCGTAGCGCTCCAAACCAAAAAAAAAAAAATAAAGAATGTGCATTTACTAATCTGTGATTAGAAAATTACTGAAAGGAAAATTTCCTATATCTCAACATAGGGATTGCAGTTCTGCGAGGTTTATTACCTGAGTTCACTATCACTGGATTTGACTTCACTACCTTGATTTAATTGTAACGGCGTGACGTTTGATTTTTATGTCTACGCAGAGGAATGGGGGTGACCGAATAGGTCGATACGGTAGTTCTATCGTGCGGTTTTGAAATTTAGTTAAAGATCTTATGTTTTATGAGGTAGTTACAACCTCCCCAAATTTCGATGGGAAATCAGATTGTTCTTCGTCGAACAGCTGAGTTAAAATACGCCAAGTTAGTGGTACATCGAATGTATTTTGCGCTATTTTAGCATATAGTGTGGAGTTATGAGGGTAAGAGAACACAAGTATTTTTCCATCTCTAATTATGAAGGAATCTCCGGAAATTTTTTTATGAAACTGTAGAGCAGTGTGACCCGGGGTGACGTGAGTGATATTCAAGGCGGGAAATCTTAGATAAGTAGCAAATAATTACAAGATAAAAAAGACTTTTATATACCATATATTCAAATTTTCTGTTGAATCATATGGACTTGACAATTCTATGTATTAATAAATACTTTTAAAATTTTTTTTTTGATGAATTATTCCTTCAACTTGAAAGAAAATGAAGTTATTTGGAAGTCAACTTGCATTTGACTTGTTTGGCTTGTTGCATTTGACTAGTTCCCTTTCCGGCCAATAGATGGCTGCACCAGTCTACAAAACAAAATTAACTGAAAATAACTGAAAATTAATTTAATTCTGCTTAAAGATAGCTAAAAGTATTTAAAAAATGCATTGCCATCGTGTTCTGAGCTATTCTAAAACTTTCAAATGTCTAGCTAGTCGGAAAGTGAGTTAAAAATCGATTGCAAGATTCGTACTAGACAAACACACACACAAACAAACACACAAGAAAGCAAGTTAATAAAAACATGGTTAAAAATATGTGTAGAACGTATTTTACTAGCGTTATTTACGTTTTTTTTAGGCGTTTGGGGAAAGGGGGTGGTGGCATAGGGTCTGAAGATCATCCCGGGGGGGGGGGGGGTTAGACATAAACAGGTTGAGAATCACTGCTGTAGAGGCAGTGAATTGGGTTTACATTTTACATACCGAAAGACCAGGTAGCTTTCATTCATTAAATCAGTTGTCTTTACACCTTGATAAGGGCTATTTCGCGACCTTGATAAGGGCTATTTATTTATATAAGGGCCTCGCCAACTAAGTTTGCCATGGAGCTAACTCCGGAATCTACCTTCGTTTCCCTTTTTTACCCATAACAGGCAACGATAAACTTTACGAAAAGTTTCCTGCAGTTACGATTACATTTCTCGAGGCACTGACGGAACATCTGAAGAAAAGTCTGGAAATTAATTTGGGGGGGGGGGAGGGAGAGATAAAAAAAATACACAATTTTCACAGATGTGGACTTATCAGCTCTCTGTCTAACCTGTTCTTATCGAATGTTTTTACATAAAGGGGAAAACTGTCTCTGTTCAAATGACATAACGTGAACGAGGGAGATAAAGGCCGACTCGCTAAATATGTGCAGATACCGATTTGCAATGCTCTTTTGTTTAACTTCTGATAAAGATTGTATTTTTGCATCAAAATTTTATCATTTCGCGTAGTAACTATCATCAAAGTAGCTGACTGCGTAGTGGTGGATATTACGTGTCAGAAAACTGCAAATGGAAAAAAAAAATAATAACATGCACTTGTAAGAAATGTGTAAAGGTGCGCTATAAAGGCCTGTTAATATCCATGAACGCAATTTAAATATCTCATATATATTTACTTACTTACACACACACACACATACACACATACACACATACACATACACACAGACACACACATTTTTATATATATATATATATATATATATATATATATATATATATATATATATATATATATATATATATATATAAGGAAATGAGACAGCTTGTCTTTGTTAGGGTCGTTTGGCGTGCACTGTAAACTTTGAACTTGGCACGTGAAGGAAAGCAGGTACGCAAGTGGATTTATTGGGTACTATTCTCTTCTATATGAATAAAACATTATCGAAAACTTTCTCATCTAATATAGAAAATCCTGCCTAGATTTCCTCAAGGTTGCCGTAAATTTTAATAGTTTTTAAATTTCGCTTTATATTTTTTTTCATGGTACATTGTGACAAGATTCAGATAAAAATATATCTAAAATCGCATTAGGACTGAGTATTGTGCGCAATCACAGCCATAAAATACAGAAGACTGTCCTGGGGTACTAACCAGGAACAAAATTATCTAGTCTTATAACTTAACTTATTAGTTGGAGGCTAAGGGCCTGTTCACAAAGAATCAGTGTGCGTTACTCGTATTGAAATATATTTAACCAATTACAAACCTCCAAACGGAAAGCCACGAAATTGAAAAGGTCAGTGATTGGTTAAAAATACGTCAATACGAGTAACGCTGACACTGACGAACTCTTATGTGAACAGGCCCTAAGGCAGGGGGGGGGGGTTGACACGCGTGCCAAAGGTGGCACTCCGATTACTTGTTTCTGGCACGTGAAAGAAGTCCTTGCCAAATTTATTTTCAATTAGCACCTGTCGGCTGAAACAATAACCGACAGGTGCTAATCGAAACATGGTATAACTGGAAAAAATCAATGATTATTTCATCGAAGTTAATGGTGTGTTGATACTAATGATGGTGTCTTTAAATTGTGTGAATATGTCTGTGGGGTTTTGGGGGGAATAATCACAAACAGTGTTAACATAAGTAACATTTATTTAAAGAGGGGCATTATGTACAGGGGGAACTAACGTCTAAAAGGGGGGGAAAAACAAACAACGCGGCACACACACGTGCACGCTCGTCCGAAGCAAAACATCGTCTATCTCTTCTGTTCTTCGCGGCGCCCGCTAGGTGGCGCTCGCCGGGGTTTACGGGGGCGCACTCCATATGAGAGTGGCATGCATGGGGCTGTATGGATGGCATCCCACATCGGCCATCCGACAAAAAGCATCTGCCCCCAGATGCTGGTAGGGGCACAAACAAATACAGGTGACAATTTATTATGACGAAATGAAAAAAAAAAGGTATAAAAGTTATAAGAAATACACATAGGTTATAATACTAGCAAAATGAGCTGGAAAAGAAAATGAAAAATATAACACTAATTGTAGTAACATCTAAACAGCAAAACAATCCTGGCTAATGAAGTATTCCTGAAAAAGAGAAAAATGAAAATATAGTTCAAAAGTTAAAGTATGTTATGTAAAGTTATGAGTCCACGGTTTCATGAACTCGATGCATGTACTGGTATGCATGGGTCCGTCGAAATGTCCACACTTTTGAACATCGTAGGTGTCGTTGGGCTTAAGTTTGATGATCTTGTAGGGTCCGAGGAACTTTGGATGGAGTTTTAAACGAGGTCCGAATTGGGTGCGTTTTATGGCGACAAGATCGTGCAACTTGAACTTCGGAGGTAACTTTCGTCGTAGATTGTAGGTTTTACGGTTTTCGTCTTGCACTCTTAAAATCTGTTGTTTGGCGTCTTTGCGGAGGTCGTCGCGTGAATTTATAAACTCAGTTTGTATTTCGGCATTCAACAGGTCTGTGATTTGGAGATTGTTGCGGACACGCATTTTTGTACCGAAAAGCAGTTCAAAAGGAGTCGTCTTAATGCTGCGTTGGAAAGTTGAGTTAATAATTTGCTGAACATGATTTGTATGGAGTGGGGTGTCCTCTTTTGGTAAAGGGTGTAGGAGTCCTTCTTGTTTACCACACTTGCGGTTCGTCAAGATGCATGGAATACAGTTGGCAATACACCTGGCAATTTTATCTTTTAAATTAGGTATGTAAAACTGTTGTTTGAGTTGCTCCTCAATTTTCTTAGTAGCAAAATGTCCATTCTCATGTGCGTCTCTAATAATACCGTCTTGCATTGAGTCTGGAACGACTAGAACTTCGTAACCGTCAACTAACTTGTAGAGAACATTTGCTTTGATAAAATAATCGTGATATTGTTTAGTTTTAAGAATTTCTTTAATTGCTTGAATGTTAGGGTCGTGTGACTGAGCATTTTGTATTTCGAAAGTCAGTGAATCGGCGGTAATGAGCATCGTCGGATAGCGGCTTAGCGCATCAACATGAGCCATCTTCGCTCCAGTTCGATGTTGAATTGTATAATTGTAATCTTCTAATAATAGTGCCCATCGATCAATTTTAGCACTGAGATCGCGCTTGCTCATAGTGAGTTTGAAGGCGTTATAGTCTGTTACTATTGTAAATTGTTGACCAAGTAGATACATTCTAAATTTTTGCAATCCATGAATTACGGCTAACATCTCGAGTTCATAACTTGAGTAATTTTTCTCAGCGTCTGATGTAGATTTGCTTGCAAAATATACAGGGTGAAAATAGTTATCATCAGTGGACTTCTGAAGAAGAATGCATCCAAAACCATGGATAGAAGCGTCAGTATGTAATTCAGTTTCGCTTTTCTGATTATAAATATTAAGAACGGGTTTATTAGCCAAACATTGCTTCAATTGATAAAAAGCATTTTTCTCGTTTACACCAAAATGGAAAATAGTAGATTTTTTTAGAAGGTTAGATAGAGGATTAGCGATAACTGAAAAATTTTGAATAAATTTACGGAAATAACCAGCCAAACCAAGGAAACATTGGATGTCTTTTTGATTTTTTGGTTCCGGATAATTTAGAACGGCGGCTGTTTTAAGAGGGGAGGGAAATAACTGTCCGTTTTGAATAATATGGCCAAGGAACTCAATTTGTGTTTGAAGGAATTTACATTTTCGAAAGTTTATCTCAAGACCGTAGTCAGAAGCGACAGAAAAGACTGATTTTATTTTTTCAATATTTTCCTCTTCATCTTTAGCAGGAATGATTAAGTCATCCATATACAACAATATCTGACCTGATAAAATGAGATCTTTAAAGACTGTATTAACAAATCGCTGAAATACGGAAGGTGATGTACAAAGACCAAAGGGAACTTTAAGAAACTGAAACTGACCTGAATGTGTCACGAAGGAAGTATAACGTCGACTGTCTTTATGAACATTAACATGGAAAAATCCATTTTTAAGGTCTAGAGTACTGAAAACACGAGCATTCTGAAGTTTATCGAGTAAGTCGTCAATGAGAGGTAAAGGGTATCTATCCTTAACTATATGTTTATTTAATTGTCTATAGTCGATGCAAAGTCGTGGGGTTCCGTCTTTCTTTTTAACAAGAACAACCTGACTCGAGTAGTCTGATGAACAGGGTTCTATTATGCCGTCCTGAATCCAAGTATTAACTTGTTTATCTACAATATCTCTCTCAGTAAATGGTAAACGTCGTGGTCTGTAGCAGATGGGAGTCGAAGTATCAACTTGTATATGCATTTCGATATTAGTAGTTTTGATTTTATGGGGTTTATAATTGGTCACGAGGTGTTGAATGGTATTTCTCTGTTGTTTAGTAGCACTAGGGCCTATGTCAGGGCTAGAATCATCTATTACCAATATATTACTAATAAGAGTAACGTCTTCGTCTATAGCGTCAAAATCTAAAGGTTTATGAATCGAAAGTCCGTCTTTAGTGATAGTGAATTCAGCCTGTGCAAGTACATTCATACCAATTATCAAATCTACTGGCATAGTATTATCGTCAACAACACAAATATCAGCGGTAAACAATTGACCATCAATAACAATTTGGGATTTGAAAGAACCAATCGGCTTAATTTTTCCATTGCCAAAAGCCGTAAGCAATGTACTAGAGTTATTAAGAACAGGGGATCCAATTTTAGTATACGCTCGCTTTAACATAATCGTAGCCATCGAACCTGTGTCAATTAACGCGTTGAAAGAGACATGGTTAAGTGTAACATCCTTGTACATTAAATTTGAAGTAGTTGAATTCAGCGTATTAACATTAGTTTCTCTCTGTGTGTGTAAATCAGTTGATTTTGAACAATTTGCGGCGATGTGGCCAAAATTTCCACAAGAAATACATTTTGGACCGCGATGTTTGTCGGGACAAAATTTAGATATATGGTTAAAATTAAAACAATTATAGCACATTTGTTTACTTTGAGCATGAGGACGAAATGCTTCTGGTTTCATCTCACGTCTTGGGTTTGAAATTTTATGATACACGTCATCACGTTTATGAGGTATGTAGCTAGAACCGAAATGGTCAGTTGAGGATTTACATCTATTTCTGTCAAAAATCTTTTCATAAATTTTGAGTTTCTGTTTGAATTCCGTAAAGTTAGTACAACCATACAAAATTAATTTATTACACGGAGCGTCTGGAATATTATTTATGCAATACTCAATTATACTAGCGTCGTCCACGGCAAAGTCAAGGGCTTGCGAAGCTAACTCGCGAAGAGCAATTAAATATTCTGTAAGAGATTCATTTGGTTTTAACTTTCGATTTCGCAACTGTCGATGTAACTCAGCGCTCGTAATTTTCGAACCAAACTCCTCAATTAAAGCTTCTTTTAAAGAACTGAAAGTGTTTAGATTACGTTGGCTCTGAATAAATAATTTAGCGGATCCAGAAAGATTAGTTTTTACAAAAATCACTTTATGCTGATCTGTTAATTCTGGTAAAAGAGATAAATTATCCTCTACGTCGCGCAAAAAACTTTGAATAGTATACGCATTGCTACCAGTAAATTTTCGCATAGAACAGGAAACATCTCTCAAAACAAGCCATAAATTAGAATAAGGAACGGAAGTGTCAATTTCGGATTGTTGTTTAGGCGAAAAAGAATTTGTATAAGCGTTTTCGACTGTAGCGATAGCAGCTGGCGTCTGCGCGAAAGAACTTGGCGCCAATTCGTCATTCTCATCGCCGAAGTCGCTCGGCTGAAAGGAAGTTAAATTCGAAAGTGCGTCAAAAATGGAATCACATAGTTTGTCTTTAGAACCGTCGGAATCAATATGCAAAATATTAGCAACACAGATAAAATCATTTAATGAATATGTTTTAAGGATGGATTTCTTTCGCGAATTCAAATCGAAAGTAACAGGGAAATTCTGAAAACTGCGTAATTTAGATCGGGATGATCTATCAAATGTATCATCAAAACACATCGAAAACAATAACTTAATACTTTTAGTTGGTGCACAGCTGAGTGCTTGTGCGATTGGCACAATATCGTTTAGTGAAACTGAACACATATTGACACAACAAAAAAAAATGGTACTCACTCAATGCAGACTTCTAAACAGAATAATCCAACAATTTGTATATCTCACTCAACTCAGTCCTCGGCACGTCATGAAAAATTGATAAGTAATCCGTGGAAAAGTCACATCAGCAAAATACTTCGTTCAAACCGTCTCGAATTATACGTCTGAGGTAAAGTCGGTAAATATCAGCTGTAAACGTCTTTGAAACTATCACGTCAAATGGAGAGTTGATACGGCAGGCATGGGTGATCTAGGGGATTAAAGGGTAAAAGGAGGCCAGAGCCCCCATCTGTGGGGTTTTGGGGGGAATAATCACAAACAGTGTTAACATAAGTAACATTTATTTAAAGAGGGGCATTATGTACAGGGGGAACTAACGTCTAAAAGGGGGGGAAAAACAAACAACGCGGCACACACACGTGCACGCTCGTCCGAAGCAAAACATCGTCTATCTCTTCTGTTCTTCGCGGCGCCCGCTAGGTGGCGCTCGCCGGGGTTTACGGGGGCGCACTCCATATGAGAGTGGCATGCATGGGGCTGTATGGATGGCATCCCACATGTATGGCAGCTTACGTTAGACTTACAGGCTAATAAAAAATATCCACAGAAATCTTTTTCGTAAAAACCTCTCATATATTTTCTTTTTCATTTAGTCAGTTTTACATGATTCACATAATCATTTACAAATCCAGTATTAAGATATCAAATAATATGTTCTCGAGAAATTTTGGTTGGCACGTGGAAAAAGTTTTTGTGAAAGATTTTGCCGATTTTGGCGCGAACTCTCAAAAAGGTTGCCCACTCCTGCCCTAAGGCCTAGTGGTAAGAAGGGTCCAACTACAATTAACAGCAAACCAAAGTTTATTTCGACTCGGGCTTGAAACTAAAAAATAGAACAGAATGTCTAAATCTACTAACGTTGCGTTCAAATCTCTCAACCTAACTTCTACAACTTTGCCTCATGCAACTGTCGCTATGTTTTGCTGTTTGTTTACATACTAGTACACTTGATTTGCCTCGGAAACGTCTGTGTCAAAAGTCAGTCTTGAAAAACTAATTTTCTTTCTCTCCTTTGCTTACTGGATGCAAAAATATCGATCACAACCGAGTTCGAACGTTTTGTCTAATAAACATCCCGCGCCCTATACTCGCGCCATCTTATCTAATCAGAATGTGGCGTCATTTCTTTCTGGTTTGAAAGTTGGATTTGCTGAAGAATTGGTAGAGTTGGGAAGGTAGATAAAATAAACTTGAAAAGATGGGGATTGCGAGCAGGTGATTTATGAATACCTTTCAAACCGTAAAACGATACATTTGCCGTGACATGTTTTGTTGTGTTTTTACGACTTTCACAAATATATGGGACATATATGTAAAATGTCAAATGTCGAGTTCCATTGTTATACTTTTGTAATATAAGAAGAATTCTGTCGAGAATTACAAGCATTTGTTCGGCGAAAAAATTTCAGTTTATAAGAGATTATGGTGAAGTAACGTAATCGTAAAAGACTCTCTACGATGCTTGTGGTCTGGGGCCACTGTTTTGGGGCAACATAAGCACTCATAGCATTTGGCCTTAAACACATCACATGCTGTATTAAATCATCATACCAGAACGATCATACGATTCCCTGTTTTCAACATGCCGGCAATGCATTCCCCCACCATGTTTTCCAGCGAGGCATATCTACATATGATATCCGTTGTCTATCATTGTTGGCTAGAGAGGCATCCACACTTCTGTATCTGTATTACGTATAACTTCTTTAACATTTCGGAGAAAGTCCGATACGAGGGGACTGTAGCTGAATCGTATCAACATATCGACATTTGAAACTCTGATACAATACAAAGAATATTACATTTGTCGAATCATGATACATCTTAGATTCTGATGGCCTGATTTACGCTAATGTTCCATCATTCAAAGCCATTTACAAGTGGAATGAGCATGTAATAAGGCGAAACGTCGCAACGTCACTGGCTACGTCAGTTTTCGGTCTACTATAGATCACGTGATTATCGGGTGGCAGAAAACAGAAGCCGTTCCCATGCGTTTGCACGTGTTTTTGGACGATACCTTCATTTTGAGTTAAATAATTTAAGTTTATTTAGAAAATTTCTCCTATTAGTTGTATGTAACAGGTATTTTAACACTTTATTTTCAATATTTCGCAAGGTTTAAGAGGATATAGTCATTCTTTCGTCGAGAGTGATTATTATTATGTTGAGATATGTATAGATATCGGGATAAGTTACTTCGGGCCGGCGTCTCGTATCGTAACTCCAGTCTTCCTCTGTCAATAAATACGGATCACATACCGAATAAACCTTTCCGGGCTAAAACGGGCTGTACCTGAATGTTTAATTTAGTGATATACCTTTGTTTAGATACCGTATGTAAAGACTTTGCGTCATCCGAGAGCATTTTATTCGACGAGCTGAAAGAATGCTCGTCGAACGCCATGTTAAATTATGCCCCTCCTCGCCAAACAAGAAGTAAAATCTGAAAGAGTTGAGATGTGACATGCTGCGAGACACTGCCCTATACTACTTCAGAATTTACAAAAAATTTATTTATAGAATTTTCAACCACTTTAGAGAGGGAAAAAAAATTCTTTTCCCGCAGTAATTTTTTTCCCCCGCAGAAAATATTTTAAGACTTTTTCTCTAAATCAGAAATCCCGAAGAAAATTTTATGAAAATAGAACAAAAGAATACAATAAAATTTCATAGAGATACCTTGAAAAAATGATTTTGTGTTTTGGGTCCTCGAAACTCACGTTTCTTAAAGTATGTACGAGGGATAGATTCGGGTAAAAATCCGAGTGATGGTGTACCTGTACTGAAATCTTTGGCACTCTCGCATTTAGTATGCTTCAAATGCACGCTTATCAAATTGTAAGCAGATTCGACGCTTAATAAGGGATGGACAGCCGTTTTAGTCGGCAGACTCTTGTTACCGCTCACACAATGGATGGAAACGAGTTCCGAGTGTTGATAAAACATCCCTTTTAATAGGAAAAATGACGGAAGGAACTAAATCCAGGCCTGGTAGATATTATGACGAGTCTGCACCTTCGCCTAAAGTAATTTAGAAGCGATTTGTGGATTTTCTTTGCGTCCGAATGAGTAGAATTCCGGCTAAATGTTCTGGTCGCTCTGCTGAGGTAACGATGGCAGAAATTACTGCAAAAAAAAATCCATGATGTGGGAATGTAGGATAGACGATTTAAAGTGCGCGAGAATTCTGAAGCTGTTGGCATCTCATCAGAACGCGTACATAATATTTCACATGAATATTTGAACATAAAAAAGCTGTCGGCAGGGTGATTGCCGCGTTTGGTAACAATCGATTCAAAACATGCGCGTATGACACAATGCAGCAAACAATCTGGAGCTGTTACAAAGGAATCGGTTTGCGTCATTTAGCAGCAGTTGCTGAAACATGGTACACAACTACCAGTGTGGCGTCACGACAAGGCTGATAAACTCTCTGAGGCGTTGCTATTAATTACTACTATGGGATCCATAACAAAGAAAGGCAGATACCTAATTAAAAGTGAAGGCCAATTTGTAAAACAAAACCTTAACGAGGAAATTTATTTACAAACAGAAAAACTTAACATTTAACTCCGTGTAGATTTACAACGTAACGGAGCCTATAAAACACACGTCCGTACAGGCCGCGTGCTAACTAGCGTCTCTGTCTCAGACAGGGAATCGGCAATCGCTGGTGACAGTTCCCTCGTAACTTTATTGCATTCCAGAGTCGTTAGGACGCCAGCTTTACTGGCTGCATCTGTCGGAAAAACGTTTTTTAATACCCCCACGTGTTCAGAACTGGTGGAACCTCGCAAAACTTATCCCCGATAAAACGCAGCTGTGTTTCAAACACTTGTGGGGTCATGGGGAAAATAAGACCATACATCCAGTGCGCTACACCAGCCACATACGAGAGAACAGTCAAAACAGTGGATTTGGGGCACGTGAAACAGCACCAAAGAATGCTAATACGGCTCTATAAGCAAAAAAGTTTATGGCCACAGTTTTTCGGACTTCCAAGGCATAATCTTTATTGAGTGACTAGCTGAATACCCGTGCTTTGCTACGGAGTACGTTCAAATTAAATATAATGGTCAATATATGCAATTAATGCACCCCCCCCCCCCCGAAAAAAACAAATTTATAAAAAAAAAATCGTGACGGATATTTTTATAGATAAAATAATGTAGAAGAAAAAAATTCAAATTAAATGCAACGGTCAATGTATGGAATTAATGCATATTTAATATCCATTAAATATACTAATTTGAATTAAATTCTTAAAAATCATTCCATCTCAATGAGTCTAGTGGTTAAATTTTATCTTTTACCGTATTTTAATTTTTTTTGTCAGTTTATTTCGTTGTTATGCACGTGAAGCAAAATTAATTTGAAGTATCAAAAAAAGAAAAGAAACCACGTGATCAGCATTTAATAAATTGAATTCTAAAAACTAATCTTCAAAAATTCGACAAAAATCAGAAAATGGTGGCAAAGATTCGAAAAATATTTCATTTTAAAGGAAGTTTTATGATCATTCTCGTGATATAAATTTTATAACCCTCAGATTATTATTTTAAATGCAAATTTTAAAGAATGTTACAAAAACAGCTTAAAAATTTAATTTAAATAAATCAAAGAAGAATTGTTCAAAAATCTTTCTTAGCGCACCCCTACACCATGAGAAGAATCGCCATGCAAAATTTCAGTCCTTTAGGTCCAGCGGTTTGGTCTGGGCGTTGTATGTCAGTCAGTGAGTCAGCTATGCTACGGAACTGTTTTATATTTTCCCGTTTTCTGGTTTCGATGGGATTGAATAAATTCTCTTCATAAAGTGCACACAAAATACAATTTATTATTCTCTAAATACACAAATATTAACAGAAAACACGTATCAACTGTCTTCTAAACAACAGAAAACTCTAAAAAAACTGAGCAGAATTGGATATGATGACCGGAGTGCCTTGACCAGCTGGTTTTAACTCATGTACGCAAGATGTTATGTAATTAAAGATAATGTGCTCAGTAGTTAAAATATTAAGGCTAGGTTAAAGTTAAAAGTTACTATTACAATCATTGTACAAAAATTTTAAGTTTAACACCTTTAATAGTTAAAGGGGAAGAGGAAATTTCAGATAAAAATTTAAGCAATTATTAAGAATAAGAATTTAAGTTTAAAAAGTTAAATTAAAAATTTAGAGAAGGTAAGATGAAAAAATAAACAAGTTTAAGATAAGGTGGCCCTCAGGAAAAGAAAAAAAAAGACTCTCTTCAGGGTCATACAATTCATAAGGTTTTGCAGGTCAACGCGATGCCACTGCGCTACGGCAGGACACAAGCAGGTGAGCGAGATAGACAGAATATCGCGAATGGGAAGTTAATGTTACCTCCTAAGGAGACACGCCCTGGGGTTTTTGCGATTAGCAGGGAGACAATAATCGTAATCAGGAAATTCTGCAATGATTTCATTACGGATGTTCGGTAGGCTCTCATAAAATTTCTCAGAAATTTTATGAGCCTGTTTCGTGAGTGTTTCGTGAGGACGTCTGACGTATACGCGCTAAGTAGCACGTATACGTCAGACAACCCTACTGCCGACATTTGACCAACGTCGGTACGTCGGTCAAACGTCGGCGTCGAAATCTGACTGGAGGTCAACGGTTGTTTTCCGACTCTACACCGACGGCAGTTAGCCGCGTCGAATTTCGCTTCTCTTCTACCCAAGGAGTTATTTTTCTGAAGATTTTTAAAACGGTAAGTTTTATACACCTGTTTTTTTTTTTGTAATATTTTTATATTTAGAAAGTCGGTGTAAATAATGAGATACAAGATTGTGGATAAAACCCATTACTGAAATCCAATAATATAATTCACAGATACTAACTATATTTAATTTTCATTGTTTGATAAGTTTTCTTAGGTTTTGTTTGAAAAAAAGCATAATTTGTGGCATTAAGTGTTGCCCAATGCTGCTGTCTTCTGTCGTCGACGGTAATCCGTTGGCATGCCGTTGGCGGAGTGGTATAGGTCCGAAGTCGCAATTGATGTCGGCCCGACATCCCTTAGGGTCGCGGACATGGCGTCGCCGGATAGTCTCCGTAAACCGACGTCCGGCCAACGTGGTTGTGCTAGTAGGGATAATTCTTAATACTGAAAAAACATAATTCACATAAATCAGATGGCAAAAAGAATTGCACTGTATAATATCGCGAAGAGTATTTAAATCTCAGTAAATAAAATACGCTGGCATATACAACATATTGCCAATAGTAATGAGACACATATATGGCTGCGAGTGCTGGGCAATGACTAAATCTAATGAAAATAAACTATTGATCTTCGAGCGCAAAATATTAAGAAAAATATTTGGGGCAATTTGGGAAAATGGTGTTTGGAGATCAATGTTTAATCATGAAATCTACCGAAAATTCAGACAACCTAACATTGTCAAAGTCATAAAAAGCCACAGGATTCGATGGTTGGGTCATTTATACAGGACCGAAGACACAAATCCAATAAAAAAAGCTCCCATTTACCAAACCTATGGGAGCTAGAAAGCGAGGAAGGCCACCAAGCGGGTGGCTCGATGCCGTTTAGAATGATATAAAAACTATATATAGGGGAGACTGGAGGAGTATTGCCTTAGATAGGGCCAGATGGCGTAAACTTATTGGGACGGCCTTAGCCAGCAGTAGGCTGAGCGCCCCAGAAGAAGAAAAATGAGACACATAGTTCGAAAGAGGGAAAGCATATTTCTTTAAAAAATTCTATAAGTTGCCAGAACAACTTTGGCTAGATTGAATGTCTTGACTGTTCTGAGCATGATTTTCACTAATTCCTGGTATGCATCTGCTGGGAATTGGAGTTTCCAAGCTTATGAAACGCTGAAATTTCTACAAAATCAACAGATATGTTACCTTACTCGTTATGGTACATGTTCAAAATTGTCATTTTTGATAAATAAAATTTGGATAAAAATAAACAAAATTGATTTTAAAATGTTATGTTTTGTGATTTTAATTTTTTCTGCATTCTTACTGAGCAGACATATTTTTCAACTGATGGCCACTAAAATTGGTAAAGACATTGATTATCCAATAACAGGGAGAACATACATATCAAATCTCTCATGGCCTGCTCAGTTTGTTGTATCGTTCTTACAGTTGGATAGACAATATGGTTAAACTGGTAGGGGAAACTAGGTACTCTTGTACCCAGGGCAGGCTATTTTCAAATGGCAGTATCTTTACTTATAACTAACTTACAATAATAAAAATAGTTTGTATACATTACGTGCTTTATTCTCTTTAAATAAAAATCACATCAAGTGTAGAAAAAAAATTTTGTAAATGATATTGAAAATTTAAAAAAAATTACAAATGACCCTAGGTACAATAACACTATTGTACCTAGGGCCAGTTATTTCCAAAAACTGAAATTGGTGTTTACAATAAAATAATAACAATTTGTATGCATTATTTCTTTCATGCACAACTTCTAAAATCTTCGTATGGAAGAAATGTTAATTGTAAGCAATGTCTTAAAGGAAGAAATGTTGATCGCTTTCTAATATATGATTTTCTCCATCGTCTTCTTAATGATCCCACATAAATTTTCTGTTCTAAACACATATTTCGTAACCTTTTTTTAACAATTACTTTTTTCAATATTTGTGCTTGATTTTCATTTTTCTCGGGGGTATCAGTGAGAATTCTACACTTGCAAAGTTTTCGTCCACCTCTTTTCTACCAGAGGCCATGGTCCTAGGTACAAGACAAGATTATGGCCCTAGGTACAAGATGTTGTTGTTTTTGGCAAAATGGCTTCCATAGCCATAAGACCTGCCGAAACCAAACTTTGTTTTTATATAATTTTTTCCTTTAATGATTACAAAAAATATCTGCTATACATTAAAACATAAGTTTGCACTTACTTTCACAAAATCAGACTTCAAATTGAAGTGAAAAAATTTAGTTTTGATCATCAAATCGAGACTTTCCTTTCTATTTAACTATAGCTTCTTCTTGCTTTCGTTAAAATTGGCTGTTATGATTTGAAACAGTGTTGTCACTCACTCCAATGAGTAAAAATGCTGTAAAATAATAATTATTTAAATAAAGCATGGTGAATAGCTTTTTATCATGTAGGATCAATTTACTTCTAAGGAACTGAATTTTAAACAAATTTTCGATTTTAGACATCTTTGTTACTGCGCATTAAGCTGAAGTAAGTTTTATAAAATCTGAACTTCTGTTTGCAAATGCATAGCTTGTTAAGTTACCCCCTTCTCACACGAAACGGCTGAAATTACCAAGAAAAAAAAGTTTTTGGTTTAAGGAAAAAAAATAACTGAAAAAATTAAAACTACAACTTTATTCATATGAAAAACTTTAAAAACAAATTTTATTCAAATTCACGCATATAATAATATCGATGAAAGAATAAATCTTTTATGTTATAGTTTAAATATGCAGAGTAAAATAAATTAACTGTTTTATATGAAGTGTTATCTTTTTACAGGTTATCCCACATACTTTTATGGTTGTCATTATAACAGACAGAAGTTTGAAGGTTTCCTTTGTAGCTTAAATCTGCCTAGCAAAAGGCGTCAACTTTGTACATAAAAAATTCAGTCTTTATAGATGAATGATAGCCAGAAGTTTTCCTCCATTTTTGAGAGTTCGTTAATAGCAGCTTTACTGTAAAGTCTGCATTTCTTTATTTTGAGACTGATAATCAAAATCTCTCGCGGAAAGTGGTGGTGGGCGTTCTGATATCACTGTCGAAGTACTCATAACAGATATTTGTTACTAAGCGCAATCTACATTTTAACAATTTAAAATTATCTGTGATTCTGAACTCGCTATTTACACTAAGACATCTTCCAAACGGTAATCGAAACCTGTTTATCTGGGTAATTGTTCATTCCAACAGCAATGAGATTAACTTTCTTATTAAACAGAAACGGAAACAATTCCTTCAGGATTCAGAATGCGGTATTCAGAATGATGTTTATATGAAACATTTGCGGTAAAAGCACAAATTTCTATCTTTTATTGAAGCGAAAAAAAATGGGAGAAAATGACTTCTTTAATATATACTGTCGAACCTCCATATATCGAAGTAGCAAATTGCGCGAAAAAAATTCGATATATAGAAATTTCGATATATAGAATTGAGCTTAGTCTTATCATAATTCTCCTAAAAAAAATTAAAGCTAATGTTCGTATATGAAACTCCATTTCTAATTTATATGCGGATCACATTAAATGAAAGTTAATAACTAAAAAATTAATTAATATGAAAGATTTATTGATTACTACATATCTTTAAAAATTAAAAATAATGCAGACAGTGGTTACAATGATCACAGTTACATTCTTTAAAAAAAACTACGAATATCTTGCTGAACAGTTAGTTTTGCGGAAAGTTCAAAGAAATGTTTGTATTTATTCAGTCCACTAAAAGCTTCATCAGGGACATTTTCCGCGAATTGAAGTCCACGACGTATTGTTTCAAATGCCAAAAATTGGGAGATTTTATTCTAAAGTGGAATAAAATCTCCCAATTTGTCTTGAAAAAAATTTCGATAAATAGAAATTTTTTCGATATATAGAAACAATTTTTCTATGTAATGAACATGGAGATTTGCTAAGAGTTCGATATATAGAAAATTTCGATATAGGGAAGTTCGATATATGGAGGTTCGACTGTATATATATATATATATATATATATATATATATATATATATATATATATATATATATATATATATATATATATATAAATAAATATAGACTTTCAATTCTGTTCAGCTTACAGGTTCCACGATCGTTTTCAAAGGAGCTTTAACATACTGCTTTAAATTTTGAAATGTCTAAATCAAAAGAATTATAAATTTTGTGATTGCCTAAAATCTTTTGTGGGAAAAGAAAGGTATAAACTAAAACTGAAGGTAATTTTTCTCATATATTTTCATCTGCGGTGGTGATGTTAGGCCGGGACAAGTCTTCTTAAATAGGGGGCCATGTAACAGAATTTTGGGGTCCAAACACTTTGGCAACTGTTCGCCCTTTTGACAGAGTCTTGAATACTGGTTAGCAAATGCAATTACGAAAACCATTTTGATTTAAAATATTTAATTGAAATCAAAAATCCCATCATGGGTACATAACTGAGAAATAAACTGATCTTTTCTCGCTTTATTTTCTTTGAGATATTGCCTTATACCTAGAAATGCGAAGCACTGCACTGCTTACACCTGATAGATTTAATATGCATATAGTAATTTTCCGAAGTGAGATTGTTTGCCAGTCAGAAATTTTGAAAATCGCTGTGTTGCTGCCTGGATGCGAAAACAGTCCTAGCTTAAGCCGACGTTAAATACTCCTCTTCTCCGTCAGATCAGGAGTAAACCGAAAGATCGATGTGCCCTAGTAGAGAAGATATCTTGACGATGACCAACGCTGGAATGAAACGGACTGTGTCGCTTCCTAACGGGGATTGGGGAAGGGTCCTCTGCATAAGCAAAATTTAAAAAAAGCTTGTTTATTGTATCCATTGAGTTACACATTTTTAAAGAGAAACGAAAAAGCCGTATTTCACTGTTTGAATGACGCTTCGTAAACCTAATTCACGGGAATTGCGTCATAGTTTGAAGTCTATACAGTCCATTCCATTCATGTTGATTAACTTTTTACGTTAATTGTAGCTCCGACAGCCGGCTTGATATCTCTCCATGCAAAGCTGCGATTAGAGTCACTCATTTAGCTTCTCTAATCTGTGAGTTAAATCAGATATTTTGAGGTAATTAAATGGCATATGCTTATAAGAAATATTAACTCTCGTGCTAAGATTTATTTTGATTTGAACTTTCAGTAAGCATGTCCATTTAAAAGCGCCTAGTTGTACGTAAACATACTTAATGCAATGTTTTAATACTATTCAAACATGTATCCAAATAAAGCTTCAAAAAAGGACAATATTGAGAAAAATGAAGACGAAACATTTTTCCTTCTACATGACAATATAAGGCCTGACCTACTTGGAAGTTCGAATGTGGTGCCAGGATATACGGGTTATATTCCAGGTAGAATAAGCTTGTGTGGAAAAAGTTATGTGGAAGAGACCAAGTCAGCTGCTGCATTATGTATGAAGAGACATTTGAAATACCTGGAATACAGAAAAAGTCTGATCAAATCTCCGATGGAAATTCCGGACTACTTTAGTTTATGGTACGAAATACCGAGAGAAAAGCACCATGTTTGTTCCAAATGCATTAATACAGACGTCAAAAATGTGAAGAAGTGTTATTGCTAATTTTCTTACAGTAGTCATGGATTTTATTTGTATTTAAACTATTTAAACTATTAAAGTATTTAAACTATTTCCTAACTAAAATACCATTCTTATTTATACATATTTAGACTGGTTAAATCTATTGAAATCTTCCTCTAATGGAATGTGTACTGTTATCAAAAATCATGCTAGATATGAAGAACGTGATACGGTCTCCTGCCAAGCATTTTTTTGGGCCAGAGATTTGGCGGACTGGCGTATGTTTTTTTTGCCTCAACTTTGACATAGTTTGTGTATTTCACGAAATTTGGTGTAGCAACCACATTTGGCGACCGTATCATGTTCTTCATATTAACCAAAATCATTTTCAGCTTTCAGGATACCTTGACTTTATGTGATACTTCTGTTGCTGCTTCTGGTGTTCAACTACTCTATTTTACCAATAATCGAATAAACATTCTATTCAGAGATTGAAGTATAAGTATTACTCATTTCTGAGATACAGTTTACTGTTTACTTACCAAACTGATCTTTTACTTAATCTATTATCCCATTGTTCAAAATATTGGCACCGACTCAGTGAGTTTGAGCCAAATTATAAAACACTAGCTAAAAACCCTTGCTTCGCTACGGAGTACATTCAAATTAAATACAACGGTCAACGTATGCAATTTATGCCAAAAAATAAATATATATATTTATAATAAATGCGATGATCAATGTATACAATTGATGTAAAATATCTATCTATCTATATATATATATTTATAAAAAAATCGTAAGGGATATGCATTTTTTTTGGATAATATCCAATCGTCTGCTGCATGAGAAAGAGAAAAAAATATTTTTTTGTCTATTTAGTTGTTACGCACGTGACGATAAATTTATTGAAAGTACCAGAAAAAGAAATCACGTTATCGGCATCTAATAAATTAAATTCTAAAAATTAATCTTTAAAAATTCACCACAAATCAGGAAATGGAGGTAAAAATTCGAAAAAAATTTCATTTTGAAGGCATTTTTATGATCTTTCTCGTGATATAAATTTTATAACCCTCAATGTATTATTTTAAATGCAAACGTAAAAAAAGTTTAAAAAACAGCTTAAAAATTAAATTTAAAAAAATCTAAGAAGAATTTTTGAAAAATCTTTCATAGTGCACCCCTACACTATTAGAAGAATCGCCCTGCAAAATTTCAGCCCTTTATGTCCAGCGGTTTGGTCTGTGCGTTGTATGTCAGTCAGTCAGTGAATGAATGAGTCAGTTACGGAACTGTTTTATATATATAGATTACATAACACAAAGGCTCAAGTAATGAAAGTTGAAAAGCCCCCACGACTAATGACGGTTTTTTGTTTCTTCGAGTGAAAATGTGGAGTGGTCAAACATATTTAATAAAGTATATTTTCATTTTATTATAATTTAACTAGCCACCAGTCTCGGGTAGGGGGAAATTTCCTAAACAAAACTAACAGCCATTTTGGCTAGATTTATTTTACTTATTTTTTAGTGTGTACTGCGTAGTATTTAACTTGTGTTTTTCAGTAGACTGACGATCAAGTGGAGTTTTATGGTTTCTTCTTTTCATAGCCTGATTTCACTCGGTTTAAGAAGCTGTAAATACCCTTTTTATTATAATTTATTATTCTACTCTGCTTTTAAACTTTTGAAAATGATTCCACCTTAATTTTAAAGATTCCCAAAATTATAAAAAAAGTAAATAATAAAAAGATAATTCAAACTGCATGGAAACTCGGTTAGAGATTTTAAATACGCACCAAAGTGCTATTCCTTAAATTGAACGTCGACAAAGCATTGCTATATTACTGGTGTCGTTGGAAATTTTAGCGAAATTGAAAAAGGCAGAAACGCAGATCACTCAAATTGATTACAGTAGCAAGTTAGAGCTAATAATTATACCTATTTTTGAAAATGCCACGAAGGAAAAATAGAGCTAAATTACATCTGCTATGAATTATTAGCCACCGATACGGCAAAATTTGGGAGTGCACTCTGAGATAATGACTCAGCTGTCATACGGTCCATCTGTCAGGCTAAATGAAAATATATATCCCATGCTCAACTTTTCTGCCAAAAGACGTTGTCACGTTTACACGTATTATCTTATATGTATGACAATAGGTAAAACAATTTGGCCAAACATGTCAGTTTTGGCCAAATTCACACGCCTTATAGTGTGTTGAACATTACGCAAGTACCACGCCATTTTTTATAGTTCCGTTTCATCCATAACTATTACTTCACATGCGCCTTGTTATGGGCGATAACTGCCAAGAACTAGAAACCTTCGAACGTATTTCAACCAATAAGCCATTACAGAGAGAAACGGAAAGCCTCCCTTTCATTTGGGCCACCCTTATAGATAGCTCTGCCGCCGGAAATGGCGTGCGAAGTACGAGGCCAGTAAGTTTGATGACAATCGTAGTTCTCCAAGTTTGGAGGTTTTCCCTGGTTAAAGTGATTCTCTGTGACAAAAAACGCGTCCAAATTGTTGTCTGTAATAAATTGCCGTAATTCGGCAATTTTAGACCACATTCCATTAGCATTACAGGGGCAAATGGTAAACGATTTCAAGTTTTTGCTGGTGAACGTAAAAACAAAAACCATCTAAAACGAGAAGGGATATCCCTGCGCTGAGAGTCTGACTGAACTCTCGTAAAGATAGAAAACCCCGTCTACTCTCGTTGAAGCTGACCGAATGGAGGGGAGTACCTCTTTAAAGGCTTTTAATAAGAGGGAAGGAGCATATTTTTCCCGACTCAGTTGAGTCCCGGCTCAAACTCACCGACTCAGTGAGTTTGAGCCAAATTATAAAACACTAGCTAAAAACCCTTGCTTCGCTACGGAGTACATTCAAATTAAATACAACGGGCAACGTATGCAATTTATGCCAAAAAATAAATATATATATTTATAATAAATGCGATGATCAATGTATACAATTGATGTAAAATATCTATCTATCTCTATATATATATTTATAAAAAAATCGTAAGGGATATGCATTTTTTTTGGATAATATCCAATCGTCTGCTGCATTAGAAAGAGAAAAAAATATTTTTTTGTCTATTTAGTTGTTACGCACGTGACGATAAATTTATTGAAAGTACCAGAAAAAGAGATCACGTTATCGGCATCTAATAAATTAAATTCTAAAAATTAATCTTTAAAAATTCACCACAAATCAGGAAATGGAGGTAAAAATTCGAAAAAAAATTTCATTTTGAAGGAATTTTTATGATCTTTCTCGTGATATAAATTTTATAACCCTCAATGTATTATTTTAAATGCAAACGTAAAAAAAGTTTAAAAAACAGCTTAAAAAATTAAATTTAAAAAAATCTAAGAAGAATTTTTGAAAAATCTTTCTTAGTGCACCCCTACACTATTAGAAGAATCGCCCTGCAAAATTTCAGCCCTTTAGGTCCAGCGGTTTGGTCTGTGCGTTGTATGTCAGTCAGTCAGTCAGTCAGTGAATGAATGAGTCAGTTACGGAACTGTTTTATATATATAGATTACATAATACAAAGGCTCAAGTAATGAACGTTGAAAAGCCCCCACGACTAATGACGGTTTTTTGTTTCTTCGAGTGAAAATGTGGAGTGGTCAAACATATTTAATAAAGTATATTTTCATTTTATTATAATTTAACTAGCTACCAGTCTCGGGTAGGGGGAAATTTCCTAAACAAAACTAACAGCCATTTTGGCTAGATTTATTTTACTTATTTTTTAGTGTGTACTGCGTAGTATTTAACTTGTGTTTTTCAGTAGACTGACGATCAAGTGGAGTTTTATGGTTTCTTCTTTTCATAGCCTGATTTCACTCGGTTTAAGAAGCTGTAAATACCCTTTTTATTATAATTTATTATTCTACTTTGCTTTTAATCTTTTGAAAATGATTCCACCTTAATTTTAAAGATTCCCAAAATTATAAAAAAAGTAAATAATAAAAAGATAATTCAAACTGCATGGAAACTCGGTTAGAGATTTTAAATACGGACGAAAGTGCTATTCCTTAAATTGAACGTCGACAAAGCATTGCTATATTACTGGTGTCGTTGGAAATTTTAGCGAAATTGAAAAAGGCAGAAACGCAGATCACTCAAATTGATTACAGTAGCAACTTAGAGCTAATAATTATACCTATTTTTGAAAATGCCACGAAGGAAAAATAGAGCTAAATTACATCTGCTATGAATTATTAGCCACCGATACGGCAAAATTTGGGAGTGCACTCTGAGATAATGACTCAGCTGTCATACGGTCCATCTGTCAGGCTAAATGAAAATATATATCCCATGCTCAATTTTTCTGCCAAAAGACGTTGTCACGTTTACACGTATTATCTTATATGTATGACAATAGGTAAAACAATTTGGCCAAACATGTCAATTTTGGCCAAATTGACACGCCTTATAGTGTGTTGAACATTACGCAAGTACTACGCCATTTTTTATAGTTCCGTTTCATCCATAACTATTACTTCATATGTGCCTTGTTATGGGCGATAACTAGAAACCTTCGAACGTATTCCAACCAATAAGCCATTACAGAGAGAAACGGAAAGCCTCCCTTTCATTTGGGCCACCCTTATAGATAGGTCTGCCGCCGGAAATGGCGTGCGAAGTACGAGGCCAGTAAGTTCGATGATAATCGTAGTTCTCCAAGTTTGGAGGTTTTCCCTGGTTAAAGTGGTTCTCTGTGACACAAAAAAAACGCGTCCAAATTGTTGTCTGTAATAAATTGCCGTAATTCGGCAATTTTAGACCCCATTCCATTAGCATTACAGGGGCAAACGGTAAACGATTTCAAGTTTTTGCTGGTGAACGTAAAAACAAAAACCATCTAAAACGAGAAGGGCTATCCCTGTGCTAAGAGTCTGACTGAACTCTCGTAAAGATAGAAAACCCCGTCTGCTCTCGTTGAAGCTGACCGAATGGAGGGGAGTAACTCTTTAAAGGCTTTTAATAAGAGGGAAGGAGCATATCTTTCCCCAAAACGCACAACATTTTCAATTAGTTAGGCGTCCGAAATTGCTTCAGCTGGGGCCGAGAATTTTGGAGATTTGTTGTGAGAGACATGAGCTTGACGTTGGGATTCGGTGGTGCGTGCGGTGTCAAGCGGAGCTGAACACCGGGCTCTCCTTCGTGCTGGTAAAAGTTATGATTATTTTTTATGAGATTTCTTCGGTTTATTGAATTTAGGAAACTTAGGACAATTACGATAACTAGCTGGATGAGGACCGTTCCAATTTCAACTGATGCAGGTGTTTATAGTATCCTTAATGGGGCACACTTCAGAGAGATGTTCTTTGATACATCTCACGCACCGTGGCGTCAGACAGCAAGCAATGGAAAATTCCTGGGCACAGACAACCTTGATTTGGGCCTCTTAGGCCTCAGTATTTTTCAATATGGACATCCATTCTAAGGATATAAGTAATTTTATATATTTTCTCAACATCTTTAGTCTTAAGGACCTAGATGTAGAGTAAGGGCATCGCGATCCTGCTAGTCTTTGACCCTTAAACATTACTTTTACTTCATCGAAATCATATAATATGAGCTCTAACTTAATACCATGTTGATAGTACACGATGGGAGTTCAATAATTAGGACTTTGAAAGGCTTATCTACATCAAGTAGGTAAGTACTGCATTTGACTTTGTCGGACAGTAGGGTATTGGTCACATCCTATTGTCCGGCACATTATAGTCTTGCGATGTGGCGACAGTTTGTTTGATTTTTGTTCTCAACTATTTATAGTGAAGACAAGGGGCTATCGTTTTCAGTGTTTCTCGTTTTGTAGACCAGAACTCCAAGATGGTCTGGAAACAATGAGAAAAGTAAGGCTTTCTTTTCTCTCTTCTGAATTTCACTGTTGGTATTTCCGTTTGTTTGTGAGGCCTCCCAGTCATTGGCATCCAAGGTATTTGCATCCAGTTATATATCAATGGGAACGGAGGGTAAGGACACCTTCACTGATGGTACCTTCAATTTTAGCTTTGGCTATCCTGGTCTTGAGGGGGAACATAAATCCCTCGTGATTATTTTGCGATACGTGCTCTTGATACATGAAATAATTACTCTTGTCAAAATCCAATTGCTGCATCAGAAACGCCGTTTCTTATTTCTTCCTACTTTGTCCATTTATTGTATGTTAAAGCAAAAGTTATCATTCCCCCAAATAAAATACTGGATCCCCAGTTAGAAAAAATACAAATGCAGTCGTCATTAACGCAACAAAATTTCATGGTGTTATTAAATTTACCAAATGGCGCGCCTTTATCAGCCAGCGCCATTCCGACACAAGTCTTTTTAGACGAACCCCTCCGGCTGTTGGCTGGCGTCGTATTGCCCGAGGAACTGATGCACCTGCTCCATCTCAGCGGAATCTGGACTTGATGTCTGTCGAGGGGTTGGAAGGCGGCTGGTTCAAAGAGTTGAGAGCGGCAAGGAAAATTGAACAAAGAGAGCATATCTCACTGCGTAGACGCCAGTGATCTTGTTTGAGCGTTGCGTCAAACAATCTGTGCCTATTCTGAAAGAAGTTGTCTTTCACAGACAAGGCCTTTACGACGTTTGATAAGTACGAGAATCCTATTAATAGAAGTTCGTTTGTCATCAGGTTGGCGACACCTAGGGCCTTGTACATGTCAATCACTGCTTGGTAGTCAGAGTCGCTAGAAATAGCTTTGCTCTCAGTAGCTCGCTGAGGCACGACCCACTCGTTTGCCACCTCGGGCTAGACAGTTTTGGGCTTCTCTGTCGCCCGACTTTTTCCCCATAGAACACTTCGGGGTTATGACTGGTCGAAAACCGACTTGCGTGTCTTCGCCCGAATAACATATGAAGAATTGTGGATGCTTGTTTAATCTACGTGGGGGGAAGCATTTTACAGACTACCATTTAGAATCTTTATTGCTCATTGCCACGCCGTGTAAAGCTCTTTTAAGTGCTAACGGGTGACTTGAACTTATTCATTTTGACTGACTCTCTCTCTCTCTCTCACACACACACATATATATACTGTCACGTGAAAACTGACGAGACGGTTAAATACACAGACGTGGAGTATAGAAATTTATTGGAAGCAATGAAGTGCTATCGGAGTGATAGGACTGCCTCTCAACTGGAGTGCAGCAACTTATATATCCTAACAGAACATTCAAATTGATTCAATTTACATATACTGGAAATTTCCAGAAAGGAGATTTAAATTAAATGAATAAAACGCATCCCGCGACCGGCGGGATTCGAACTAAGGACCAAGAGCTCCGAAGGCAACATCGCTACCTCACAGCCACCGGTTCACTCTCAACAAATGGAAAATGCGGCAATATATACATACATATATATTGATATATATATATATGTATGTATGTATGTATATATATATATATATATATATATATATATATATATATATATATATATATATATATATATATATATATATATATATATATATATATATATATATATATATATATATATATATATATATATATTTATATATATATATATATATATTTACATATATACTAGTAGGTAACCCGTCATTTTGACGTCATAATGGAAAAAGTATATGAAAGTTAAAAAATATCCCGAATTATCTAAAATATTGCATTTAATCGACACCTTGTAAAAGCAAACCCTTTCATTATTTTTTATTTATTTAGTTTTTCATGCGATTGGAGTAGTAGACTGCCATCCAACCCGTCATTTTGACGTCATAATACTAAAAATGACGTCATAATGGAAAAAGTATATGAAAGTTAAAAACTTTTTTTACAGTTCACTTCGCGATTCATTCACATTCAAGTTTATTTACTTTCAGAATTCCTCGCAAAAGTAAACAGATTTTTAAAAACTGTTAAATATACAGCTAAAAACATCCAATTTTTTTTAGTTCTGAATGTTTTATAGCAAAATAGGCTGAACAAACGTGATTTGATGGAGAAGATATTTGTTTTTAGGTAAGAAAAAATTCTGATCCACATCTGAAATTGAAATTAAGCCTATTTGGCGGTTTGTTTACTGAGGGCTTCAATTGAAAGATGAGTACAGCCCGGAAGTGTCATACAGAGACAACGGCTATTATATATAGGATATATATGTTTATATATATATATATATGTTTATATATATATATGTTTATACGAGGGTCATTCTAAAAGTAAAGAACGTTTTTATCTGACGAGTCGCGTAATTCTCCCACCACCCAAGCTGCCGTGAAATTTACTTACCAAATCATTCCCGCCAGTTTGACGCTAACATCGAGCAGCTGCGATCATTTACTGTTCATTTTTGCGATTTTAAGATGCGTGACAAAATTAAGGATCCCGCCAAGTGTGAGGTTCGTAGCGTAATACGCTTCCTGAATGCAAAAACACGTTCGCCCTATTGAAATTTACAGACAGATAACTGAAGTTTATGGAAAATGTCATGAATGAAGCTTCAGTTCGAAAATGGTGCATTATTTTTAAATGCCGCAGACTACTGCCAGACTACGACGACATTGTGCTTCTTCGCTCGTCCGCATGCTGCTACGTTGACAAAGGAATTGCTTCATCAATTTAACTTGAAGTTTTTGAACATCCGCCTTATAGCCCGGACTTGGCCCCCAGTGATTACTTTCCTTTTTACCAAATTGAAGGATTGTTTGGGCGGAAACCACTATGGAAATGATGACGAACTGAAAGAGGAAGTTAGTGACTGGTTCAAAACCTTGGCGGCAAGTGAGTATGCAGGAGGCATAGGAAAGCTGGTACAGCGCTTTGACAAATGGTTCAATTTGGACGGCGACTACGTAGAAAAATAGCTAAGATATCAAAATGTGTTCTAAAATAAGTTTTCTTTCATTATCTTAAATAAAAATAACAAGAGAAACAAATGATCTTTACTTTCAGAATGACCCTCGTATATATATATATATATATACATATACAGCGGAATCTCGATCTATCGTTTTTCAAGGGACCGATTAAAATGAACGATAGATGCGGGAAAACGATAGATGCGGAAACATAACAAAGCAATAGGATCATTGGGACTGGATAAAATGAACGACACATACGGAAAAACGATGGATCCGAAAGCGATCGATCGAGATTCCACTGTATATATATATATATATATATATATATATATATATATATATGTGTGTGTGTGTGTGTGTGTGTGGAGAGAGAAAGGAAAATTTCCTCATTAAAATTATTATTAGATTTGTAATTAAAACAGATTGAAATACATTCTACAGCTATTTGAAAGTTAAATAATTACAAGATAAAAAGAACTTTTATATAGCATGTTTTTAAATTTTCTGTTGAATCATATAAACTTGACAATTCTATGTATTAATAAATACTTAAAAAAATTTTTTTTGATGAATTATCCCATCAACTTGAAAGAAAATGAAGTTAATTGGAAGTTAACTTGCATATAACTTTTCGTTCCCGTTCCGGCCAATAGATGGCTGCACCAGTCTATAAAACAAAATTAACTGAAAATCAATGAAAATTAATTTAATTCTGCTTAAAGCTGGCTAAAAGTATTAAAAAAATGCATTGTCATCGTGTTCTGAGTTATTCTAAAAGGTTAAAATGTCTACCTAGTCGGGAAGTTAATTAAAAATCGATTGCAAGATTTGAACTTTACAAACACACAAACAGACAAACAAGAAAGCAAGTTAATAAAAACATGGTAAAAATACATACTCATCGTCAGACTAAGATGGAACAGCAATGGGATAGAAGTTTAAAAATGGTTGAAATCAACTAAGATTTTCCACGAAAAAAAAATTTCCTTTAAATATATTTAGTTGTCCAAAAATTTGAGCATGTGGACTAATAATGCCCTTCATTTATAATGATATATTTTATTAAGGCCCTTCATTTATATCTATCTTTCTACATTTTTTCACTACTTTAGGTACGCAGAGAGCGAGATAGAGAAAGAGAAGTAGATGTATGTATCTATACATTACGCATAAACACCATTTTTGCACAATTCTCTGTATATTTTTGATAAATGGAAAAAAAAATGTTGTAAAAAAATATCATAATATCATAGAATTTTATTGCGATAATGACCACTGCATTTCTATTTTTTCTAACTGAGAATCCAGTATTTTATTCGAGGGAATAATATTTTTTGCTTTAACATGAAATAAATGGATAGTGTAGAAAGAAACAAGAAACCGCTTTTCTTGTACAGTGATAAAATTTTGACAACAGTAATTATTTCACGTATTGATGCAAAAGAATTTCACAGACTAATTCCACAAATAGCTAATCGAAAACAGCCTGTAAATAAGGGGGAATTTTCTCCATAGTTTTTTTACACAGTGTCTCTTTAGACTTTCGCATTCAAAACACATCTTTAACGGCCTTGTGGCTACTTTAAAGAAAACTTCTCTACGTCTAAATAACCTTGTTATTAAAAAAAACCCTTTTTTTAAGAGGATTTTAATTTTCACTATATTTTTGAGGCCAACTATATTTTTGAGGTATCGAATGAAAACCCATTAAGCTGATTTAGGTCATCTTTCGAATCAAGTTACGACGAATATCGACTAGGGTAATTTTGATTTGAAAAATATGCCCTGGAGCTCATATACTGATTGTAAATTTAAGTAGCCTTTGCTGAGCTTTCTTATTTTTCTTTATAATTTCATTTTTTTTATTTGTACGACGTAGACTTATTTTTAACTTTTTATTTACTTTTTAAAATAAAAAAGAACATAAATTATTTTGTCATTTATATTTATTTATTTAAAATTTTCTCTCCAAACGCCTCCAAGTTAGAAACTAATCTCTCTATTCTAAAAAAAAGTAACTCCAGCTGCGGCTGTCAAAAGCTTGTCATGCTATCTCCTCCAAAACCGCTGAGGGTATGGGGTGGAGAGTGATACCAATGGATGCAGAAAAATAGGGGGACCAAAGTAAGACATTTCTCATCTTCGTCGGACTTTAAGTTTTAAAATTTTATGTTTTGTGGGAAAATATTGACTTTATCATCTTCAGATTACTATAAATCGCCAAAAAATGATCGTAGAAATTTGATCTTTTTACAGTCTAATACTACAGATATTTCTCTTTCAAACTAGATCTCATTTGTTTAAAAATATTTTAAAACAGACTCATATTTTCATCAAAAAACGAAACACAGTTTTTCAAGAAATATCGTCCCCTATGTGGATGCAATATCGATGCTCCTTGAGTTTTTATCTTACAAAGAAAATATTTACATCATCTGGAAGCTGAAAGCTTTCTTATTCATATAAACCTCATTTCAAGTCTAAATCTTAAATTTTCGATTTTTAATTGAATTTTAAAGCTGATAATTCAACAGTGATGAAACGCCCTTCGTATTAAGGGTGACAACAGTAAATGGATGGAAGCTGTTACATTGCCCGAGAATCACCCCTATGTATCTCGCTATTAGCCATAACAGAGGAAAATAACCTAGGGGCTAAGCCCCTAGGTTATTTTAAAATTCGTTTTGTAAATCTCATCCGATGAAAGTGTCACTTAAAATTGCTGTTAGCAGATCGGATACGATTGGATGCATCTAGATTGTTCTGTTCAATCATACTTTCCGAGAAATTATCATAAATAGGTATTTAAAGAAAGTACTAGTACAGATTCCCTACATAAAGTATGTTTAAAAAGCAAAATTTGACGTTTAAACTTGTTTTTTTAGACAAATAAAATCTCCAGAAGTATCAGCAAAATTCTAGCTAAATGCATCCAGACTACCGATAAAATGAAATTTCGACCGATAATATTTGGTCTCTCTCTCTCTCTCTCTCTCTCTCTCTCTATCTATCTATCTATATCTATCTATTTATCTATCTATCTATCTATCTATCTATCTATCTATCTATATATATATATATATATATATATATATATATATATATATATATATATATATATATATATATATATATATATGTACAACATACAGACATGCAAATGCTATTAGAGGCATTGAATGATTGAAATAAGAAATGAATTATAAAATATTGCGAGGGCTAAACTTGAAACTAACAAAATTTATATGGACCCTTCCATTTAATTATTAACTCACACCCTTGTAAATGTAGGCAAATGAAATCTGTGGCTATCTACGAAGAAAAGAATTTTTTCGAATAATTTGGTGAATACAAATTAAAATTCTAGCTAATGTAACTGATTATCATTCTGGTGAAGTTTTACGTGCAGATAAAGTTCCAAGAACACAAATTTTAAACAATACATTCCCCTGAGCAATACTTTTTTTATCACAATTGTGGAGGAATTCAGATTATGACAATTTTGCTTTGTCTTAACAAAAGCTGAAATCCCATTTCTATCAGCCAGAAGTGTACGAATATTTGATGACATATTTCATATAAAATATCCCTAAACAATCTTAACTATTTAATGTAGTCTTCATTTATCTTTTTATTTAATTCCTGAAAAGCCTGAACTTTCATTTCCATAATACTCACCTAAAGGGATATTTTGTAAATGCGTGGAAAAATTCATTTCCTATGGTAATTAAATGCTTTGCACATTCCCTTTGATTAATTATTTCTCCAGATTTTAATTTCATTACAGCTATTGTCTCTCGTAATCAATAGAGGCGTTTTTTATGTGCTAGCCGAGTTCATAATGAGGCTTTCTGTCTTACTAGTTTTTGAAAAACTAGAATTATTACCACATGTTCTCACAGAATGAGCGTCTTTTCATCTTTATTGAAGTTTAAATTACCAGCCTGTGGACGCATTACCACAAGTTTTGCACATAAAAAGGAATAATGAGATCTATTATTCCCATTATGGAATTATAACAGGAATGTGCCACAGATAGTAGGGGAAACCCTTTTACCTAGGGCCACCATGCTTTATTTAAATAATTATTATTTTACAGCATTTTTACTCATTGGAGTGAGTGACAACATTGTTTCAAACCACAACAGCCATTTTTAATGAAAGCAATAAGAAGCTATAGTTAAATAGAAAAGAAAGTCTTGATTTGATGATCAAAACTAAATTTTTTCACTTCAATTTGAACTCTTAGTTTGTGAAATTAAGTGAAAACTTATGTTTTAATGTATAGCAGATATTTTTTGCAATCATTAAAGGAAAAAATTATATAAAAACAAAGTTTGGTTTCTGCAGGTCTTTGGCTATGGAAGCCATTTTGGCAAAAACAACAACATCTTGTACCTAGGGCCATAATCTTGTCTTGGCCCTAGGTACAAAATGTATACTGGTGCCTCTGGTAGCCTCTGGTAGCCTCTGATGGCCTCTGGTAGAAAAGAGGTGGACGAAAACTTGGCAAGTGTAGAATTCTCACTGATACCCCCGAGAAAAATGAAAATCAAGCACAATTATTACAAAAAGTAATTGATAAAAAAAGGTTACGAAATCTGTGTTTGAAACAGAAAAATTATGTGGGATCATTAAGAAGACAATAGAGAAAAAACATACCTTAGAAAGTGATGAAATAATAAACATTTCTTCCTTTAATACATTGCCTACAATTAACATTTCTTCCTTACGAAGATTTTAGAAGTTGTGCATGAAAGAAATAATGCATACAAATTGTTTTTTTTATTGTAAACAACAATTTTAGTGTTTGGAAATAACTGGCCCTAGGTACAATAGTGTTATTGTACCTAGGGCCATTTGAAATTTTTTAAAAATTTTTAATATCATTTACAATTTTTTTTTCTACACTTGATGTGATTTGTATTTAAAGAGAATAAAGCACGTAATGTATACAAACAAATTTTATTATTGTAAGTTAGTTATAAGTAAAAATACTGCCATTTGAAAATAGCCGGCCCTAGGTACAAGGGTTTCCCCTACATAGAGAAATCTGTCATACAATAGTAAAACCCGTCTCTTCGATACTGCATGCATAATGCTGTTATCATTATCTTTACAGGAAATTTTTACAAATATCTTTCAAAGCATAGAAAAGAGTGTGTTCAAGGACGTTATTATTTTCCACTTCTTAGCCAGCATTTTAAGTTCCCTTTCCGGTCTGCCGAACTCTTCAGATAAATTCTTCGACAACTTTTCACACGTCAGCACTTGAAGGGAAGAAATAAGCAAGCCCGCAAGCAATCTAGCCAGAGCAAGATTGTGCAAGACGGGGTACACGTGTACAGGTAGTCGACGAGCCTGATTATGCTGCGAAGGTCGTAACTGATATCAATGTTCAATAAACGGGTTGATGTTTCTCTTAAAACAGTGAAAGGGAGTGCTTAGTGCTCATGATAGATAATAATTATCGGTAGTTGTAATGTAAGGTAAGAGATTTGGAATTTAACGTCTCAAGTGCGAAGTGGTAGAGAGAGCTCCAGATACGGGATATTTTGTCCCGTGTCTCTTTGCCCAGTGTCTGTTCTTTAGCTTGTGGACTCAAACTGGGGTCAATACTGTGTAAATGACATTGGCATTTTCTACTTCACAGCTGCACCTGGGACATACTCTGTATTTTAGTTCAATTGAGTCGTATTTAGGTAACCTGTATAATACTAAGTTTACTAGTAGCATGTGACAATACATTTCATGCGTAAGATAAAACAAAAAGCACATACAGTTAAACGTTATAAGACAATCATGTCTCTTAAAAACAAAGTAAAAGAGAACGACAAAAAAAAAACTAAGAAAATGTGAGGCTAATTTCAAGAACCTGTTGTGAATGAAGCCGATGTAGTCAGTATAATTAACCTTCTACGCAATATACAGGCAGGTTAAATTTATGAAGTGGAAAGTTTATAAAGGGTTGAATTCATGAAGTTAAGGGTTGCCCAAATTGGTTGGCAGATCTGAACTGTCCGTCCGGGGCCCAGGCCATTTTGAAACATAAACAGGGGAAATCAACCCTCGGCAGAGTTTGCAGGTTTTGCTACACAGCTTCTGGTCTTCAGGCTGAACATTGCTTATGGACCTATCGTCCGGGAAGCTTAATTTGTGGATTATGAAGTGGAAGGCTTTCCAGCTTTGTGCTGATTAGGGGAAAGTGAAGATTCTGGAAAATCTCAGACTCTTCTCAGTCAAAAGTCAGAATTGCGCCGGGGGGGGGGGGGATCTAAAACTGCCAAAATAGATTTCACAGGGGAAAAAAAACTGATTTACGCAACAGATTGTTTTATTTCGCAAATGGTTTCGGAGGCTTCATGACCATTAAAGCACATAGTTAGCCAGTTCGATGCGTATGAGACAAAGAATAGATTTCAGCGCACAAACTTGATTCCTGGCAGTGACAATTTTAAAATAGTAGAAAGAATATTACGCGTTATTGTGTTACAATGTAGATTGTTCTTCCTTCTTTAATATTAATAACAAAAATCTAAATGGCTTAAGAGACATTTTCAGTTATACACACACACACATATATATATATATGTATATATATTACAAGCAAATACGAACATAAAAATGAAATGGATTAAGAAATTATCCACTTTATAACATTTAATTGCATTACATCGGCAATACCGAAGCTCAACTAATTATATGTGTATTGAAGTTTTACAAAAAGAATTTAAATTAAAAAAATATTTTGTAGCACTGGTGAAAATATATGATATTTTCACAATACATGTAGGCCTATGAGGCTTGTGCATAAATTTACTTTTCATGGAATGAAACTGTTTGAAACCAAACAAGACAATGATATCGATAGGGTTACTTACTGTCGAAGGTTCTCTGATATAAACTTTGTATTAGACGGAACCTCTATACAGCAATAAAATCACCCATTTTCAAACCCAAAGGTTGACGTCAGCGTCATGTGACTGACCATCGACAGATTATACCTGATAGCAATTTCGAAGGATTATATAAAGTAATTTTTTTAATATTGAGAGGACCAAGCTTATTGTGTTAAGTATTTTTTATAAAATTATTTATTTTGTCAATCTTTTTAAGTTCCTCTTATATTTTGTCTTATTAACTTGATTAAGGCCAAACAGTCGACATGGTGATGTAAAAATTTTGCCTCTCCAAAAACTAACAGAAATAATTTCATTCAATCTGACATCGTGGTAAGAATATTCAGATAATTTCCAAAAATATCTCTGTAGTAACAGTATTATTTTAAAAAATAGGAAAATTTTTACATTTCCTCATTGCATTTATTAATGTCTTATAGTGAGAATTCTGAGGAATTTTGATGAACAATTATTGAATGTTTCAAACCGGCTAGTACATTTCATTAAGGGGACAATGGACATTTAACCTCTCATTTTTAATTTTTCAATATTTTACTCTCATGTACAAAATGAGAATAATTAATATGTTTTTTACCATGCTGAAGATACTTAGACTTCACAAATAAGTATTTTGGGGAAAAATAAGGATTATTTTTCAAACAATTCTTCAAAATGCTAGTATTTTTCAAAATGCTCCATGTGCATTACTTTTGTTCTGATTTCTTCCCAATTTCTTAGGATTGTTAATTGAAGTGTTTTCCACAAACCTGTGTATCATTCTTTGGAAACACAAGTATTTTTCAAATTTATAGAATATGGAATAAAGCAAACACATAAAAGAAAACAACAGGCATATTAAAAAATAATTATTTGTGACTTTAGTTTCATACAAAAAAAATCATTGCATAATTATGTTTGTATATGTACGATAATCTTATATTAAAATAAAAAATATAAGCGTTTTAAATGATTTGGAATGCACAAGGAGCATTTTGAAAAATGCTGGAAACTTTTGAAAATTATTTTGAAAACCAGGCATTATTCTGCCAAAAAATACTTATTTTTAATTCTAAGGGTCTTCAATATAGTAAAAATGAATACAAATTATCTTTTTTTGTAAATAGAGTTAAAAATTGAAAATTGAAAATTTCAAGTTGTAAGGTCCCTTGTCTCCTTAAATAGAGAAGCAATAAAGAGTTTTTTTCAATTTAACCCTTACGTCGGCTAATCTGTCTTTATACTGTTCCCCAGGTCATCGGTCTCACTGACCGCCACGCTATAAAATTAGGATATTTTCCTATTTTTAGAAGTTTTTCGCAGTTATAAGTCATCAATGCAACCTCTCATTCTTGAAAAGGGTAAATAAAAAATAGATTATTCGACAAAAATTTCAGAATCCGATTCCTCGATCTGTGATAGCGCGAGAGAGACAAAATGTCTGGTTCGTCGTGAAACAGGAGGAATTCTTCGAGCCATGCTAGCTACAACAATAAAACAAAGATCTTGGAGATAGAATGCATGCGGACTGACAGATAATTAGTACGGTTCAAGGCTTATCGGTCATACAGACCGGCAAAAATTTAAATCAGTCCGAGGCTCGTCGGTCCAAAAGACCGACTATGTTTTTCAAAGATTAAATTTACCGGCAAAATACGAGCGGGTGAAAATCTCCGATGTGTTGTACTTGAAGGTCAGGACCCGACTGAAGAACTCACAAACCCTCGACAGTCTGATCACCGCCACCGCACCCTTCAGAACAGATGCAACAGCGGTCTCCTAGACCGATGAGCCGACGTAACAGTTAAATATATATATATATATATATATAACAGGAATGTATAATATTTTTAGAATAAAAAAATGAATAATTCTACATGATAGCAATTTCGAAGTATTATATAAAAGTATTTTTATACAATCCTTCGTTTAATACGAAGGATTAAATTAGTTAATAATTATTTAATCGTTTTAATTCGTTTAATTTCATTAATCCTTTCGTTTAATACGAATTTCATTAATTTTTCTAATATCAGAATTATTAACAAAAAATATAATTATTTTTATTGTTTTATTCCTTTTATTATATCGATTAGTATTTCATATATGGAGGAATTGGATAAAAATTTGCTGTTCGGGAATTCTTTTGAATACGCAGTATCAATACCTTATTGAAATGCCTTTTTGCGCGCTCCTTACATTGTCATATTTCATCAGCCGCAGATTATTTTCTTATCAGGACTGGCATTAGCTATAAAAGTGTCATCGTTTTGTTGCATTTGCCTGAAAGATAAGAAAATGAGCTTTGCTTCGACACTGCCCGCGCCCACGTTGGTGCTTATTGTACCTGAATTCCCCGTCGACATGGATGCTTTGGAGTGTAAAGAAAGAGCAGACCTGGCTCGTTCCTCCCAGTTTACTCTGGATGACGGTTGTATAGTTTGCGTATCTAAGTCTGGAGAGTACACAGAATTCTTGTATAGCTACGCCGGTCCAGGATGGAAGTGTCAAATAGAGACTATCAGTATATCTGCCATGGAATTTATTACTGAAATACTGAGGCTATATAGAAAGGAGAAAGAGGCAGAAGATCAAGAAGAGGCGGAAGAAACACCGACGTTACAAATGAGCCTAGATATCCGCAATAAATTGCTATCGAAAGAGGGTTTGGTTTGTGAAGATATTAACGAGTTATACGATTCGTTGGTCAGCGTCTTTACACTTTACATTTTGGAAAACGATTTGTGGCCTGAATTGCATAGCAATTTAGAATGCGATTGCTACTTTGATGAGACAGAGAATGCTGGCAGTGATTGCTTCCGAAGAATTGACGGAGAATTGAGGTGAGTCGTAAACTTTTCAGTAAGCAAATCTCAAGTATAAGAAAATAATTCGATTTATCTTTTAGGGTATTTTTTTAATGATACTTAGTATTTTAAAGAGAAATAAATTTATTCTGTTAATAATATTCTAAGCAGGGAGGGAATTATCTCATGAACTGTTCCCCCGTACTGAATATCTAGCTTACTGCATGTACAAACCGTCTAGAAAGTGATTGTAAAGTCATTCTATGGTAATTAATCGTTGAATTTGAGAAATATTTTACCTTAATTGCATGGAAGAGTGATTTAAAGTTTTCTTTATTTCAAAGTTGAGTAATACACGCAATCTAAATTTAATAAATGGTAAAAATTTATGACGTTTTTCAAATTACTCGTTTTTTATCCTAAATGTTTTAATATAAATATTTTGATATAAATTTTTTATAAAGTTTAAATTTTACTCCCCCCCTCCACACTGGAGGCAAAAATAACTCAGTTTTTAATACTTGTATTAAATGCAAACTCAATGCATGATGGGGTACACTGGAAAAGCCTATCTCTGCTTAAGTGATATTCTCACTCATAGGGTGTGTTCCATGCAGTTTTATCTTCCTCGGAAGATAAAAAGAATAAAAAAGATAAAAAAGGTCAAAAAATAATAAAGATAAAAAAGTGATCTCAAGTTCCTAAACTTTGCATGACTTTTATTTTTCTTTTACTTCTCGGACAGAATTGACAATTGTTTGTGAGTCGAAAGTTTGATAAATTGCTCAATAGGAAACTTATACCTACACCATATTTTTTGGCTATGCAATGCTCAGGAGTTCATAATGAGGCTGAATCTAGTATATGATGTCAATGGCCCTTGGGTACGATTGTATGCCATTGAATGATTGAGTGACTCTTTCATATAGCTTTAGCAGTTCCTTCAGAATGTTTCCGTTTCTCGGAAAGAATTATATTTTAAATGTAATACAGAAACATTTTGCCTATAATCCTATAGATTAGTTTATTTTACGAACAGTACTTAGTACGTCGTCTGATTTTGGAGGCAGTATAACTCTTTTTCAGACGTCATTAATGTGAGTCCAGTTCATATGCTTACATTAAAGAGAAAAATACAGAAAAAATGCTTTAATAATCTAATAAAAATAGGTTTTGTTTGATCAGAATGAGTAGTAAGCAGACTGTTATTTCTGAATGTTAAGGGGTCCGGGAAAAATATAAAAAAAATAATTATTTATTGAGTTAAAATTTTGAATTTGTTTTTGTAATGGTCAACCATATAATTTGTAAACAAAATCACATCATAAAATTTCTCAAAAAGATTTTAAAAAAATTTTACATTTATAACTCGAAATATTATTTGTCGAATTTCAAACTATTTCCATTTAATTAAACAGAAATATATAAGTTTTAATTTTGATTCGGCATTGTTTGAAATATTAATTTTTAAAGAAATTAAAAATATTTTGATTAAAAATTGCAAAAAAAAAAATTATGTAACTTATTTTTAAAAAATCATATTTTCAAAAGTAAATATGTTTTTCAAATTTGCTGAATCAAAATTAAAGTAAAATAGTTGAAAAAGACATGTTCCAAGTTTCAACCAATTACCTTTAATGGTTCTTGACTTATAACAATTTAAAGACGAGAAATGGTGGTAAAACCCATCATGCAGAAAAACGCATTTACAGGTTTAAACAACGATTGGCTACTATTAGAATGTTGCAAAAAATAATAATTCACCCTGTTCTAATTAAGATAGAAACACGATTTTAACGTCATTTTAAGCGTAAAGGAACAAAAAAATTTTTAATGCAATAAACATTTTTTTCGAAAATTTGAACAATTTTGTGTGCTTTACCCGCTTAAAGAAGTAATGTATTTTGCATTAAACGGTTGTTACTGGATAAAACATATATTTACATGTTACTTACAAACTTTTCTTTACGCACACGCTTTAAGAGCAAGAAGATGTAGATACAGGTTTTCGATACTAGATGTTTTCTAAAAAGATGTCAGAACAGCAACAATTCTTAAATATAAATTTATAGAAAAATAAACTGTAAAGGAAACTGAAAAAAACATAACGAAAAATGGCCATAAAATATAGAATAAATGAGGAAACGTAAACCACCAGTAAAAAGAAACTTTCAGACGTTGTTTATGATTAAAGTTTTAGTGTGAATGGACGATATTTCACGGCATAATACCAAACGATAAATGCCAAGAATTTTGGAATTTCTTGGTTATAAAATAGGTGTATGACATGAAGTGATTGTAGGCATGTGACTCAGAACTCTACGTTCTGAGTTCTCTCAATCTAAGTAATTTTAAAAGGGAGTTATATAAATGGTCTGATACATGAAGGTCACTCATGATTGTTTAAAAATCATTGTGTTACTGAGAGAAATTTTTATTTTCAGGAATACACTGGGAGACTTTTAAGGAGTTTGTTGAAACATCTCACATAGAGGAGTGGAAGGTAAGATTTCATGAATTTTTTTTTACTATGCTAACAATATTCTTATGTTTATCCCTTTCTCATGTTTGAAAACATAGATGTAAAATTTTCTTTATACAACCGATTTTTATATAATTTTTTACCTGGAGAATTAGTGCAATTGACACACGCACACACGGAGAATTTACGTGGTGTAAAGGTAATGTCAGTTAGTCCGTCATAGATTTATTCAATTCCACAGAAAAAATATATTTATGATTTGAAAACAATATCATCTAGATATATTTTCACGCCACTATGTGTTAAAGATTCTGGAGCAGTTAATACTTTCCGACGCCAATATTTTCAGTTACATGTAACCAAAGTGACCAAACCAACTTCGCGAAATTTAGTTTTTGAGCAAGGCTTATTTTATTCATAACTAGAAGGTAACCCGTCATTTTGACGTCATAGTACTAATAATGACGCCATAATGAAAAAAGTGTATGAAAATTAAAAAATATCCCGAATTATCTAACAATATTGCATTTAATCCACACCTTGTAAAAGCAAACCCTTCCATTATTTTTTATTTATTTAGTTTTTCATGCGATTGGAGTAGTAGACTGCCATCCAACCCGTCATTTTGACGTCATAATACTACAGCTCACTACGCGAAATCAATACTTGAGCTACTTGATTCATTCACATTCAAGTTTGTTTACTTTCAGAATTCTTCGCAAAAGTAAACAGATTTTTAAAAACTGTTAAATATACAGATAAAAGCATTCATTTTTTTAGTTCTGAATGTTTTATAGAAAAATAGGCTGAACAAACGTGATTTGGTGGAGAAGATATTAGTTTTTAGGTAAGAAAAAATTCTGATCCACATCTGAAATTGAAATTAAGCCTAACCGGCCGTTTGTTTACTGAGGGCTTCAATTGAAAGATGAGTACAACCCGGAAGTGTTATACATAGACAACGGCTATTATATATATAATGTTAGATAAATGTGTACTTTATCTAACATTATATATGCTAGATTCTCAAAACTAGAAGTGTCTCCTCTTTCTTCCTCGTTTAAAGGTAAATTGAAAACTTAGCTCCGCTTTCTTACTTTTTTGGAGAAACCAGGGTTTCCAGGTCAACTCATAGTAACTACATCGTGTTCTATAACATTAACTAAAAAGTTTTTGGAGACCTTAAGAAAGCTATTAATAAAAGGATCTACCTGAATCGTACACTAGAGAGAGAGAAGTAATTAGGTAATATTTTCCAGTGTAAAATCTAAATCCCCACAAATTTAGTATCGAAGTTCTCAAACAATCCCAAAAGAATTTTGTTTTGACAGCTTGTGAAAGCTCTTAACATGCGACAAGCCATACTGCATTATACAGCTGGGAGGCAAAGTATCTAAAGTCAGTTCGAGTTTAATTACGCACACAATGATGAGCCTGGGATTCAAGCTCATTCTATCCAATCTTTTCGTGTCTCAGTTTCATGTCTAAAAAAAAAAACTCGTCTTCTCAACGCAACTAAAGACGTATTTGTGAATTGCCTCAAGAGAGACAATAAAGAAAAATAAATAAAGCGAATCGGTAGAAACTAAATTATAAGCAGAACACACGACAAAATTATCTTGAATTGCATCATAAATTCAAGTAATTGTTTTATCGTACTGAAATATCTGGATTATTGAACGCGCAAATTATCTAGAAAGACATTGTAAAGTCATTATATTGTTAGAAATCTTTAAATTTGCGAAATTTTTAACTTTTCTTGCGGGGATAAGTGATTTAAAGTATTTTACAAGTTTCAAAATTGAGGGATAAAGACAATTTAAATATAATAAATGTTTAAACAAATGAAAAACTTATTGCTCTGTTCTTTTTTTTTCAAAAGAGTCAATTTTTTTATCATAATTGTATTTTCCCTCACCTAGTTATTTACACTTTATAAAAAATTAAGCTTAATGTTTAGAGTAGTTATGTCAATCAAGTAACACTAAAACTGAACCTAAAAAATTACATCAATTATGTATACATAAATTTAATAAGTTTTAAGAAGTTGTAATCTTATATCCCATCACTTCTAATGATGTAACTTATTTTATGATACAGTGCATTTGTAACAGATTTTAAATTTACGTTTTTATTGGAGAAACGTATAAAAAATACTTTTTCATACCCAGGTATTCTGAGATCAAATAGTGACTTATTAGAATTAACTAGTTGATACCCGTCAAAACATGACGGCTAGATAGTAAATAAATGTATACAAATACACAAATTATACTCAACACATCATTGCCAAATGTTGAAAATCAGAATAATGCGCAGAAACAAATGAATGTGTTTAAGCAGTCTCGTGCTTAGTGAGTAGCTAAAGCCAGATTTAAAAATGTCACTGAGCATGCGCAGAAAGCAAATTTTTTATTGCAAATTATCGCTAATTAAGCAGCACGAAATAAACAATTTCCGTGAGATTTAATCTTATATTTCACAAACATAATTATCGTAAAAATAAGAATGGCAGAGAGAGATCTAGAGAGACTCTTAGGAACAAACGTGTTATCATTAAAACATGTCACTGAACATGCGCAGAAACAGTGAGTTTTTAAAGACAGATTTAAGCATGCCACTGAGCATGCGCAGAAATCAAATTTAAATTGTAAAATATCGCTAATTAATAGAAATTGCGGTTTCAAAAACCATATTTGACAAATCTACAGATTACAATATTTCGTTTAAGACCAATATGAAGTGAATTGATGCGGTAGTTTTCTCTCACGGACTGCCCCAAAAGTCGGCTTAGCAACTTAAATATATAGATTTTACAAATTATCTTTTTCTTGTCTTAACAGTTATAAAGGGTAAGTTAATAAGCCTATGAAGAAAACCAATTAATTAGGGAAACTTATATGTTTCAATTCCAATTAAATTGTAGTAGTTCAAAAAGTTTACACATATCTCGTGTCTTTGTGAAAGTGGCTGTAATGTAATTCTTTTACAGCAAAGCTTAACAACATTCAGTGTCAATTTTGATGTAAATTTTTAAGGTGTCCCATTAATTTATCTTAGTTCGCCCTTGAAAAAAATAGCAAATATTGTAGGTAATCAGATTTTCCCAAATGCTATTTCTGTAAATTAGTCTTGCCTAGTTATGAAAATAAATTAATTTCGTCTTTCTAATCTCATTTTTTTGTCATTCCACCAGCAAAACATGTATTGGTGCATTTTAAGTTTCTGCAAGTTTCTTTTCATGCCCTGTAAAATAGTGTTCACTTAATCATTAGACTAAAATAGAACTCATTTTCCAGAAAATGAGTTCTATTTCTTGCCGAATCAAGTATCAATATTTAACAAATTTTTTGCATAATCTTTCTAATCATATTAGCATTATATGATTAGAATATATATACCATTATATTCTAATCATACAATGTTAATTGAAAGTATGATGACTTATTATGCTGGCTATGTAAAAACATTGTCAACATATTATACCATTTGAAAATCAAGTTATTAAATCAAAATAATGGCATTCAGAAAAATTAACATCTTATTTCAAGGTGTTCGTTACTACACCGTCCTTTCAGATTTATTATTTGATTTTATTGGCAAGAGTAACTATATTTGTACGAGTTACAAATACTGCTGCGTGTAATTAAGAATTTTTAAAAGTACAGACTCTTACTTTATCTGTAAAACCCGCAATTGAATTCTCTATTAAGTACTTAGTGAAATTTTTAAACGGCATTGTGATTATAAAATTGGGGCATGTGTAGATCTCAACGCATCATCAGCAACATAATAAATCACTAGTTGGTACCCGTCAAAACATGACGGCTAGATATTAAATAAATGTACTAATGCACAAATTATACTCAACACATCATTGCCAAATGTTGAAAATCATAATAATGAGCAGAAACGAATTAATATGGCCTCGTGCTCAGTGAGTATCTAATGCCAGACTTAAAAATGTCTCCGAACATGCGCAGAAAGCAATTTTTTTAATTGTAAATTATCGCTAACTAAACAGCGTGAAAAAAGCAATTTCCAACAGGTTTAATCTTATATTCCACAAACATAATTATCATAAAAATAAAAATGGCAGAGACAGATCTAGAGAGACTCCTCGGAATGAAAGTGTATATCATTAAATCTTGACACTGAGCATGCGCAGAAACAGTGAGTTTCTAAAGACAGATTTAAACGTGCCACTGAGCATGCGCAGGAATGAATTTTTTAACTGTAAATTATCGCTTATTAATAGAAATTGCGGTTACAAAAACCAAATTTGACAAATCTACAGGTTACAATGTTTCGTTTAAGACCAAAATGAAGTAAATTGATGCAGTAGTTTTCTCTCACGGACTGCCCAAAAAGTCGGCTTAGCAACTTAAATATATAGATATAGTAATAAAAGCCACTAAATTGTAAAAAAAAAAAAAAAAAAAAAAAAAAAAAAAAAAAAAAAAAAAAAATCAGACATAAATAACGATGCATATTGTTGTTGTTTCTAATGCCCCCATGTCTGGAATTTATTCAAGACCAGTCCATATAGGCTAGTGGGCAGAGGGCCGTGGCTACGGTTTATATTTGCACCACAAGGGTCGGAATCCGTGTTGTAAATTGAAAAGATTTATGATGTTTTGGCTTAACCTTTAGCTTACGGGGCCCATTTTTCCGATTCCCTCTTTAGAACGGGAAATTTCAAAGGGGGTACATAGATATATATATATATATATATATATATATATATATATATATATATATATATATATATTCATTCTTGGGCTCGTATTCTTGGGATACATGCTATCCCACCCCGTAAGGAAAAGGTTAATGGTAGAGAACCTCGAAGTAGCCACCTGGCTACTTCGAGGTTTATGCGAAGAGTATAGCAGTTAGTGTTAGTGTTAGTCTTGTAATTAGTCTTGTTAGTCTTGTTAGTGTACTTTGTAGTTAGTGTTATTCTTGAACAAATAAAAGTATGACGCTCGAAGTTTGATTCCTTTTATTGATTACTTGATTTCTTGGTTATAATTATTTCTGAATTTTCCGCAAGTCGATTTAGCCAGGTGCCACCCCAATTTTGGCCTAGCAACCCCAGGGTCGGCATCTGGAGGGATCGTACTCCCTCCAGCTCTCTCTGACATCATAAAGGGACTTTCAGGTCTACGGATTTAACGTGCCCATACCAGGAAGAGACACCGAGGTATTCAATGGCGCTTGTTGGGATTAGATCTGAGCTCCCTCAGCCCCGAAAGCCGACGCGCTACCATTAGGATACCTCGAGCCCATGATGCATATTAGCATCAACAATATGTTTCTATGCGTATTCAGTAAATTTTCGGGGAACCTTTTTTTCAATAGGCAGACCACTGTAGATTTTTCTGTTGCATTGAAATAAATCAGCAAAATTCCTAATTATAATAATTTTTAAAATTTATTTTCAGGGCACACTGAGGTTTGATGTTTCACTTTGAGAGGGAGAAAAAGAAATGCCCGACAGACGTATAAAAAGAAACCCATTGATGAAATTACAAAAGTGGAAAAGTTAGCAAAAGTTACAAAAGTGGAAGTTACAAAAAGTGAGATTGCTACAATAACGGTACCGTCGACTAGGGTAACATTGGCCTTCGCGGGTAACTTGGGCCTAGCAAACAAACAAAAAGTTTAACCAATGACTGACTCATTTGGGGTCCGGGGTTGCCTTAATTGCTCGGCAGATCCGTGCTGTCCGTCCGGAGCCCAGATCCATACTAATAACCCGAACAGGTGAAATTCACCCTCGACTGCGTTTACAGGTTTTGCTACGTAGCGGCAGGACTTCGGGTTCATAATGCCGCATAAGCTAACGCTGGGGTCGGTTAATATTTGTGATTACTCATTTGGACCAACGAATGTTGGGCCAAAGTTACCCGCAAAGGCCAAATTTACCCCAGTTGACTACCTGCTGACCAGTGACAGAGTGATCACCTCGAGTTTGGCGGCCGCGGCATCCATTGTGTAGTGACGCGCTGGATGCTGCGACGCCAAAGTCGAGGATTTTTCAATTCTGGAACTCGGCCGGTGTAACCGGGTGCCTGTGCCAGGTTTTCCTAGCACGTAACGTGAATGCGATGAAGATGATACGATGAAGTGAATACTCTAAGAAGATGACCTCCACAGATTTCCACAGATTTCGTTATTGTAGTAATGTAACCTTTTGGATTCACTTATTTAACTAACCAAGCTAGAGCTGTGTTTGCGGCTCAATAAAAGGCCTTTTCTTAAAATATCTGTGTTTGTTATTCGTGGACTTTTAAATAAGAAGTGATTTTCCATTCCTTTATAATACAGTCGAACCTCCATATATCGAAGTAGCAAAATGCCGGAAAAAAATTCGATATATAGAAATTTCTATATATAGAATTGATCTTAGTTTTTATCATAATTCTCCTAAAACATTAAAATTAAAGCTAATTTCGTATACGAATCTCCATTTCCAATTTATATGCGAATCACATTAAATGAAAGTTAACTAAAAAATGTATTAATGTGAAAGATTTATTGCGTACTATATACCTTTAAAAAAACAATATTCCAGACAGTGGTTACAGTGATCACAGTTACATTCTTTTAAAGAAAAACTACGAATATCTTGCTGAACAGCCAGTTTTGCGGAAAGTTCATCAAAGAAATGCTCCCATTAAAAACTTTATCAGGGGTCCACGAAGTATTGTTTCAAACGCCAAAAATTGGGAGATTTTATTCTAAAGTTGAATAAAATCTCCCAATATGTCGTGAAAAAAATTTCGATATATAGAGATTTTTTCCATATATAGAAACAGTTTTTCTATGTAATGAACATGGAGACTTGCTAAGAGTTCTATATATAGAAAATTTCGATATAGGGAAGTTCGATATATGGAGGTTCGACTGTATAGAGTATTATACTTTGAGAGCATTCTTCAAAGCAGGAATAATTTTACCACTTACTTTTATACACCCAACACACATGCGCACACACATATATATTGAAACTGTAGACTAGTAATATTATTTTTGTCTTAATATGTTGGGAAGTATATACCATCAGTCAATATATACAAAGGGTGTTCGCACATTTTTTAGACGATTTTGGTAAGCGGTAATAAACAATCGTTTGCTTCAAAAGAAATAATTGCAATTGTACTATGTTTTTAAAAGTCAAAATTATCGTCTGCGGCTTGAAAGTTTTGTTTTTATTAAAAATGGCGTTTTTAACAAAGCAGTGGTTCGAAGGCTACATTTATGCTCTTTCCGAAGAGAAATATGCATAGTCCGTTATCCAAAAACGATGTGAGAGTCATGGATTTGTGATATCTAAAGCGTCGATAGGTAATATCGTCAACAAGAAAGGAAAAAAACGTCAAATTGGAGCCTCAAGTGGGACAAAAATTCCAAACAAGTATCCAAGGAAAAAACTGACATATTCGACTATTGCAAAGGTACGTTGTTTAATGTTAAAAGAAAATCCCCCTAGTCAAAGGACAGTTGCAAAATCATTAAAATGATCGGTGTCCACTGTAAACAAAATGATAAACGTTGATTTAAATCTTAAGAAAGCGAAAAAACGCAATGTGCATCGTCTTCTTCCAAATTATATCGCTGAACGCAGGACACGCTGCAGAATTCTATATGAGAAACACTTATCCAAAGAAAAATGGAAAACAATTGTCACAATAGATGAATCATGGGTGTATTTAAATGATTGCAACAAAAAAAAGAGCCATTTATTATCATAAAAGGGGAGAAAAAAATTTAAGTACATGGTTCAAAGAATCGAAAGAAAGTTTTTCTAAGGGATTCATGATTGTTGCTGGTTTTTCTTATAATGGCAAGTTAAAAATAAAGAGAGTGGAAAAAAATGTCAAGATTAACTCCAAATACTATCAGGAACATATTTTATCGCCAATTTTTCTGAATGAAATACCATCGCTTTACCCACAGTGCCATCAATCTGTGAGACTCCATCGGGACAAAGCTAGCAGTCACACATCAAAATCCACTGTAAATTTCCTAAAAGAAATGGAACAAAAAACTGGCATCAAGGCCATACCCTTCACTGATATCCCTACTAAATCTCCCGATGTATCACCTATGGATTGTTGTACTTTTTGACTTTTAAAATCTGCATTATCCAAACGTCGTCCCAAAACCCTTATAGGAATCTGGAAAGCTGTTCAGGAGGAATGGGATAGAATACCTCTTCTGACACTTCAAAAGGCATTATTATCCTGGAAATTGCGGTGTCGAAAGATAGTTCAGAATAAGGGATGTCAAATAGAACATTTAAAACACAAGAATTTTATATAATTTAGTTTTGTGAATACAATATACATCGTCTAAAAAATGTGTGAACAGCCTCTGTATATACACATAAATACAAGGTCATCGAAAGAGGTGTCCGTGATTGCAACGTGAAAAAAAAACCATATAATAGAATTCATGGTGTTTAATTTTTCCTCCAAAAGATACAGAAACGAATCAAGTTTTGGACATTGCCCAGTAGGTTTCGACATGAGCACCCTTAATCGCTCGCCACACATCTAGGCGATAGTCGATCTCGATCCCCGTAGCGATCATATAAGGAGTCACAGTCGCTATTGCAGTGATCATTCTGTCCGATAAATGGTCTTCTCAGCGTACACAATGTTTTTCAGGTAACCCCGTAGAATAAAGTCTAGAGGGGTCAAATCGGGGCTTCTTGGAGGCCAAAATATTGGACCGTCCCTTCCTATCCAACGACAAAACTCGTGCAGGAGGAAGCGCAGCGCGACGTCACAGCTTCGGCGCATGCCCTCAGCGCAGTCACAGTCATTATGACGTGGATAAATATAACTCAGAGTTAACATACTGTAGAGAAATACTGGTAAGAGATGGCGCTACAAGCCCATCGTTTTTGATTTTATTCTCAGAAATGTTTGGAATTTAGAATTCGCCTTTTTCTTGTTGTTGCTGGAGTGTTGAATCAGTTTTAAAATGTAGTTTTCTTTGAAGGGGATTAAGATCCCATAATATGTCTATTCTTTTGAATTTAGTTAATTTTAGACGCTTTCCAGCCTATTATCATCTTCTTGTAAATATGTAAATATTAAATTCACTAAAAAATGATTTAAACTTTGCATCACTTTCGTTTCGAAGTTTTTCTCACTCCTTAGTTTAGTTTCTAGTAGAACACAGTAGTTAAATTTCTTCAATACCATCTGCTGCTACGCAAAATCCCCTCGGTCGATTGTGTGCTCAGCTGAAATCACGGACACCTCTTTCGATGACCCTGTTTTTTTTTTAACTTTTTTTACGTTTGCATTTAAAATAATACTTTGAGGGTTATAAAATTTATATTACGAGAAAGATCATAAAAAGTCCTTTAAAATGAAATCTTTTTCGAATCTTTACCTCTATTTCCTGATTTTTGGTGAATTTTTAAAGATTCATTTTATTAAATGCCGAGATTTAAGAATTAAGAATTTAATTTATTAAATGCCGATCACGTGATTTCTTTTTCTGGTACTTTAAATAAATGTATCGTCACGTGCATAACAACTAAATAGACAAAAAATATTTTTTTCCTTGCTAATGCGGCAGACGATTGGACATTATCCAAAAAAAATATTAAAATATAGTAAAAAAAATGTTCTACAAACTATACTATATTAACTGTACTATATTCTTTAGTATTCTTTATATTAGATTTAATTTGAATATTTTCTTCTACATTATTTAGTCTATAAAATTATCCTTTACGATTTTCTTATATATATATATATATATATATTACATCAATTGTATACATTGATCGTCGTATTTATCATATAATATATATGTATATTTGGCATGAATTGCATACATTGACCGTTGTATTTAATTTGAATGTACTCCGTAGCGAAGTTCGGGTTTTCAGCTAGTGAGTTATATATTTTGTGATCTCTAGCATTTTTCTTAACTGTTCGGATATAGCTAACCACCGGATAAAGCGAACAAAACATTTGGTCCTTTGAAGTTCGTTACAACGGGGTTCGACTGTACATAATTTATTCTATCAACTGCTTTCAAAAACTAACAAGACAACTGTTTAGTTGTTTGACTTGTGTAGTTACAACACTATTCGTAGCTTGCATATGTATATATATATATATATATAACCCTTTTTTTGTACGGAGTATGCCTTCCAAATTGTGTCGTGTAAAAAAAGACAAAGGCTATTTGGTAAAATGTTGGATATGTTCAATGACTTGTTTTAGTCTATAAAATACATATAAAGAATTTCTTTAAAACTAATAAATAATTGAAAAATTGAATAAAATTGTTAATTTATTTCGATATTCGTGCATTGTTTAGGGCAAAATGTATGCATCAAACAGAAAGAAAATCATATTCTTAACAATCTTAAAAAAACATATAAAAAAAGGCATTCTCTTGAAATTCAAATGAATCAAAGCTTTATTTTACATTTAAAAAAATCACAAATTCAGGAACAAAATAACAAAAAAATTAGCATTAGACGCTTTATTATTCCGATTCGCATTTTAGTACAAATCGCATCCTTTTGTGTTGCGCTGGTGCAGAATCGCTTTCGCCCGATGAAATTTGTAAAGCAGCTGCATAATGCTTCGCATTTTCAGGCAAAACTTCTGATGACTGAGGTTGGATACTTGTAGTTATAAATTCTGCAATAGACGGCCGTGAATATGTTTTGGATAGCTCTTTGTAAATTTCTTTGTAGCGTTCCTTACAAGATCTCAGATCTGATTGAAATTTTTTTTGCTCGTTCAATATTAGGATCATTCGTCAAGAAATAAGTTTCCATATTGTTGGAAATTTGAATGTTTTCAAGAATGACTTTAGCTATTAAGGTCGGTGAATCTTCCTCATTGCCGGTAACTTCTGAATCATCTCGTTCCAGTGTGATCTGTAGCAGCTCGCCTTTGTTAAGGGGTCTGCCTTCAATCAATTTGTTTATGTCGTCAACTGCTAAATTTTCCAAATCCTCTCCGCAAACCGATTGAGCACACATTTGTATTTCCGAATTGACGTCATCAATGGAAGCTGTAAATTGTTACTTTTCACATGTACTTTCTGGCCAAATAGTCTTCCCGCAGACATTTACGGTTGAGGATTTTATTTCATATAGTGCCGAATATGCATGGTTTACACAATCAATCCACAATTGAATATTATTTCCAGGCATCAATTATGTTCAGATTCGAGTTATTGTCAATTTTGCTCAATATGAATTGAAATGACAGCCTTATATGATAGGCTTTAAAATGTTTCGACGATGTCTTGATCTGACGGTAGTATCAGCGAAGTTGTATTAGGGCTCAAAAACACAATTTTAAAACATCGGGATGTTCAATGGTTTGATGACCGGGAGCATTGTCTATTAAAAGAAAGGCCCTGCACGGACTATCTTTAAGTACTCCTTTAAGACATCTGGCGCAGAACATTTATGGAACCATTCGGTAAAATTGACTGACGTTACCCACGCTTTTTATCAGTCATCCAGTGGAGAGGTAAAGTAAACTAGTGTTCAAAATTAAGAGTATTTGCACATTTTGTCAAATTTATGGAAAACAAATGGAAAGAATTTAATGAAATTTAGTATGCTACAGAGTTATATAAAAGAATGAATTATACCATACAACACTTACGACACGCACTCATGATCAAGAGTAAGGGCCTGTTCACACAGGAGTCCGTTGCGGAGCGTAAAAGTATTGAAATATATTTAACCAATGACAAACCTCCAAACGATTAGCAATGAAATTTTTAACGCCTATGATTGTTTTATTTTCGTCTCAACGTCATCTTTCCCTTAACGCCACGCAACGGACTCCTATGTGAACAGGCCCTAAGGCTCATTAGCGGAGGAATGTCCCAAACCCACGTTGCAAGATCAAGCATAAAATTACTTTAATATGGGGTATGGGCCCTTCTCAGAGTCATACAGATCTCACATCGTGATGCCATACTGGAAATGAGGCAGTTTGATGGGTCCCTGTGGCAGTCGGTCTCCCTCCTGCAACGACGCAGTCTTCAACTCCTGGATGGTTCTCGGAGGGGGATGGCAAGCTGCAACTGCCCTCTCAAGATAGTCCCAGACATGTTCAATAGGGTTTAGGTCTAGATATCTGGCTGGCCAATTCATCCGGCGAATATCCTCACTTTCAAGATAATCGTTGAGTGGGCGGGCCTTGTGTGAACGAACGTTGTCGTCCATAAAAAATTAACCGAGGGTCTACTGCACCATGGACCCTTTGTAAAACATAGGAAGAGGGGTGAAACCGTTTAGCATCGTGCAGTAACACAAGCCTTGGACCAGGCTTCAGTGGGGTCTTCACAGACGAGTCGCGATTCATCCTGGACGATGATTCTCGACGTGCAGTCATTTGGAGAAAACCTGGGACCCGATACCTTTCCTCCAACTTCTGAGAAATGGATCGCTACGGCAGCGCAGGTGTCATGGTCTGGACAGGCATCGTCCTGCACGGCCGCACACCCCTCCATGTGCTTGAAAGAGGGTCCCTGACTCGTGAGAGGTTTAGGGATCCGATATTACAATACTAGGTTCGATTTCTGAGAGACACAGTTGGCCCTCCGCTCATTTTTATGGACGACAAAGCTCGTTCACATACGGCTCACTTTGTCGACGATTATTTTGAAAGTGAGGATATTCGCCGGATGGGTTGACCATTGATATCTAGACCTAAAACCTATTGAACATGTCTGAGACTTCCTCGGGAGGGCAACTTCAGCCTGCCATACCCTTCCCAGAACCATACAGGAGCTGAAAATTTCGTTGTTGCAGGTGTGGGACGGACTTTCACAGGGACTCATCAAACTGCCTCGTTTCCAGTATGGCATCGAGATGTGAGAGCGGTATGACTGTGTGTAATATGGGTGTGGCGAGCACTTCAGCAGCGATTCGCAGTTTCGCAGAATTCGCTCCTTTGTTGATCATCTCCTTGGGCAGCCCAGATAACACGCAAATCGGGTACGACGGTGTGTTTTACACGCTGCGTGCGCATCCAGCGGGAGAATAAAAGCAAGCGACACCAGCTCCAGGCACGGCATGAACTGTTCTTTTCACCCTCCAAAGTTCTGACCAAAAGACTCGCTGCTTCACTTTTTGTGTTGCATTTTCCTGAACTGTTGATGCTATTCTACGAACTTTCAATACTCATTTCGGTGGTACTTCCGCTCTCCGATGACATTCTTCTGAAATATCTGTGTTTGAAGGCGTTGGCCTAGGTAACACAGTTAGCCAATTGTTCCTAAGGTCCAGGTACGGCTCCAGGCAGCAGCTACATGAGATACCAGCAGTCATCTTTAGTTATCTATATGCATATGTTAAGTTTCTTTTATTTTCTTCAACCGAGTGGTTGTTAAAGCAGTTCAATAAATAAGTTAAATGTTTGATGCCTGGCGTCTAAGTCTCTCTTGCAACAATAGCAAGGATTTGTACGAGTGAGGAACTTCTTACCCACTTGCTATATGGGGTATAGACATGGAGTTGTCTATACACCATATTAGAGTCATTTATGTTAGATCTTGCAGCGTAGGTTTTGAACGTTCCAGCGCTGATAAGCCTAACTGAAGATCACGAATTCGTACCATTACTGTTGCGTGGTATAAATTATTCTCTTATATAACTGTGTATCCATACCAAATTTTATTAAAATCCGTTCATTGGTTTTCCAGAAATTTGACAAAATGTGCCAAATTTCTTAATTTTGTACACCAGTGTATTTAGTTTAATGCGTTTCATTGCCCAGGGTCGAAGCGATTTGTTTATTTGTTTCGGTGGAGGTGTTATGAAAAAAAAATTTTATGCGGAATTGAGAAAAAACAAAAATATTGACATATTTTTATCGTGTATAAAACCCCGATCGTGTTTAAACAGGATTAGAAATAATTTTTTTTCGACCGTGTCATTTTAAAATCGTGTGAAAAATGTCCGTGTAAACAAAAGATTAGGTAACAAAAAAAGGTAATATCCAATCAGTAGTCATATATGAAATAAAAGAGGCCGAGGAACGCTGGTTCAGATGACCACTGTTTGGTATCATGACAGACGGAAGTGATAAAGATGATTATTTACAGAATGAAAAGAGAGCACTCCCTATTTGCTTTCTATCATCTTCAGAGTAAATATCTTTCCAATGAAATAAAGCACTAATTTTTGTAAGATTTTTAAAAATTTCTCTTCCTTAATTTTGCTTTACCGTAGACTGAAGCGAAAAGTAATTACATTTGATATTATTGGAAACATCGAAACGTTACCGTGGTTTTGAATAATTCTGAGTATATTGCTGTTGTTTTTCCAATGCGGAAGGGACTTTAGTCTTTCGACTTTTAACCTGTCACTGCAAGATTTGTTGGTTTCTAATAATGGGCTCCCCGCATCGGTGAATCAACATAGTTCCTGGAATTCTGGGTATATTTTAGGTAAAAAAGAAAACATTATAATTATTCTGGTCAGTTTTAGGGTGTTGAGTACTTTAGCCAATATCTGTTTACGCACCTTCCATTTACATACGTATATACCTGCATATATTTAAATGTATTTGTTAGTGAACGAATGTATGGGTTAGTTTTGTCCTAAAAATTACATTTAAAGAACTTTTCCACCCCTTTCTAAATCACATGCTTTTAATGGACGCTGAAACAGAAAGGCGGGATCAGGTAATACAAAATGTTATTTAAAAAAATTCCATTTCTTTTAAACGGGTTTTTAAATTCATATCTCATGAAAGGCGTTTCTCGAAATTGATAAATGAGTATCAAACAAACGTGGACTCAGACTTTTATGCAGATAGTCCGGCGTCACTTGAATAAGGTATCATGCAAACTGATAACATTGTATTTTAGTTTTCGTTCGTGAAGCCAGAATACATGTAACTGGATACAAGTCGACAGTTATACAAAAGCGATTAATCCGTTTGGTTGCTTTCGAATAATTTTTCATTCTATGCCACTCAAAACGCCCCGTCATTTTGAGGCAGTGTTAAAATTATTGAATCCGAGACTTTGTGAATGAATTAGTGTCATTTTAATAAGCACTTATTTACCTTGAAAGTGATTTCCTTTCATGTATTTTCTACAACGGAGGTTCCAGAGTTTCTAAACGGGTAGAGGTATGAGCTCGAATCCAATGAAATAATAAAATTAAACGACAACGAAACTCATGCAAGGATTTGACAAACAGATAATGTTTTTCCCCAAAAGTAGCGATGGATAAACATCTCTAATTATAAAAATGAATGTTTGTTTGTTTGTTCGTATTTTATGCACTGCCGTCCCGTTCATGAAACTTGGTCAACTTATTGCTTGAACTTGCGCGATGGTTATAGACTATTTTCATTCCGCTACGACGTTCCATTCCCGAATTATGTTAGAAGTATCAACGGATATTGAAAATCACCAAAAAAAAATCGCCAAAATTCCCCGGATATTTTTGTTCAAAGCCATTGTATCATTTCATTGTTGTCAATTAAATTATAACATTTCCGTAAAAATAAATAGACATGAATTAAAAACGGGATTTATTCATATATTGGCGCATGCAAGATTGAATTTGATATATTATTTTCATGTACGGGGCAACGGCGGAATGTTTCTTTTTAAAAAGGAAAATATAAGGATGGAAAGTCATTCATTTTCAATGAATGTGTTATCTATCGATTTCATGAATTGAAACTATCCCACGTTACCTGTTCAAACTCAAATATACTGCAGGACACGTTGACTTAGCTAGAAACACGTGCGTTTAGCCTTGACGGGATGATTTATATAACTGAAGTGACATTGAAACATAGCAGATGATTTAGTTTTGAGAAAGAATTACAATCATGAAATACGTGTATATTATAATTAAGAAAGTCTGAAAGTGGCATTGAAACGTAGCAGACGATTTAGTTTTGAGAAAGAATTTCGAGCATGAAATACGTGTATATACTTTTTCTATAATAATTACCCGATTTGCTGTGTTTTAATACTGAATGTGATCTCAATCCATTCAAACATTACTGATTCTTTTTCTATAATAATTACCCGATTTGCTGTGTTTTAATACTGAATGTGATCTCAATCCATTCAAACATTACTGATTCTTTTTCTATAATAATAAATCCATTCAAACGTTCTTGACTAGCTGTAAATTAATGCTTTAAAATGCCCAAAAAGAGGAGAGCAACTTTTAATCCTGCATAAGTAAGGGGAAAATGTCAAAGATAGTTGAGAAATGAGCAACGTGATGAAAAAAAAACAGAAGAGCGCGAAGCCAACAGAATTCGACATGCAGTTAGACGCACACAAGAATCTGAAGAAAAAACATTCCCAAGAGCTCGAAGGTATCAGAATTCAAATTGTAGTGATCCGAAGCAGTGATACTAATGAAGGAACTTTTAACGCGTCTGGCATACGATCGTCTTCAAGCTTCAACATCGAAAGGAGAGGAAAGCGATGAACAACAAACTAATGCTATTTGCTACCGCAAAAGAATTTTAGCGAAAACTGTAGAACATTGTAACACGAGGCTAATCATTGAAAAAAATAATAACAGAAACTGAATCCCGAGCGAAGTCGGGTAATACATCTAGTATAATTATAAAATTAAAAAGCTGTGCAAGTTTACTGACGCATTTCTAACTGCACGCAAACTTAACTGGGCATTCTGTTACTTGGAATGTGAAAAATTTACTACCCGGGGTAACATTCAACTATATGCAGGCATTTCTGGGGTGTTTATACGTTACAGCACCGCCATTGATGAAAACGTGGAAGTCATAAAACAAAATATTGAAATCC